>JAQQSW010000074.1:72970-106039 GCA_028646575.1 Pseudocheirus occidentalis
AGTCCCATTGTTTGGAGGTGCAAGTAAGTTGCTGAGGTAAGGGAGTTTGTGATTACAGGACATAATGACAGAAGCAGAGAGAGGTACGGGGCATGATGACCTGGGCACGTAGGAGAAGAAAAATGAAGACCTAGATGGGTTCCCACACCCCAGCCTGGCTCATAGGCAGGTTCGTTGTCTTCTAACTTGCTGATTTCTAATTTCTCAAATTATCACTTAACTATTTCCTGGCTACTTCATTCTTAAGTCCATGAAGTTTCTATTTAACTAGTTCCTGCCCATTTCAATATACAATCTTCAGAACAAGGAAAGTCTCTACATTATATCTTATTTCAGAAAGACACAATATTTAGAACAAGGAACAAAAGAAAAATCACCTAGTTTCCCTAAGGAAATGTATCAATAATGAGATATTCACAACACCCATGATGGTTATGAATATGCTGGTATAGTTTTGGATCAAAATGTAGCAAACTCTCCACATGGAAGGCAGAACCAAGTTCTTTATTCAGAAATCATAACACTGAGTCCCAAAACCAGAAGGACAAGTCCCAAAACCAGAAAGCCAAAGTCATTATAGTGGTCACAAAGTTGATACACGTAGTTAATGCAGTGGACACACACATTCCCAAGCCTTCACAAATAGAACAGGATCCCTCAAGCAGGGATCCCTCTCAGACTCACGACAGTTTCTCAGCCTGGTCCTTGGAAGTTCTCAGTAGAAGCTGTAGATGGAGGATCTCAGGAAAAGGTGCAATCTCCAGGTGGTGTCTGAGAAAAAATTGACTAAAGGTTTATTGGATCTTTTGTTTTTTTTCCCCTCATATACCCAGCTCTCAGCTTTATTTATTCCTTCAATGGTTTTCATAATTTCAATTTTTAAATCTCCCAACTGATTTTCAGTGTTTCTCAGTTAACATTTAGCTGGGGATTTTCAATTGATTCTTTTTCAGAGCTTTTTCAGTTTCATATCTAATTCATTGATCTCCTCTTTCTCTGTTTTTTTTTTCATGGAAGCATTCAGAGGTACGAATCTTCCACGAAGAAGCACTTTTACTGCATCTCATCAGTGTTTTGGTATGTTTTCTCATTAATGGAGTCCTTTTGAATGAAATCACTGTTTGTTTCTATAATTTGTTGTTTGACCCTCTAATTCTTAGGATGGGATTCTTTTGTTTCCAATTAGTTTTCAATCTATTTTTATATGGCCCTTTATTTACATATCATTTTTATTGTATCATGATCTGAAAAGGAAGCATTCACTTTTTCTGCCTTTCTGCAGTGGATTTTGAGGTTTTGAAACCCTAGTAGATTGTGAGTTTTTGCATATGTGCCATGTTCCGTTGAGAAAAAAGGGATCTTCCTCTTTATGCCCATTCAATTTTCTCCAGTGGTTTATCAAATCTAGCTTCTCTAAGATTCTCTTTTTTATTTTCTAAGACTCTCTTTACCTCCTTAGCTTCTTTCCTGTTTATTCTGAGGTTAGATTTATCAAGTTCAGAGAGGGAGAGACTGATGTCTCCCACTAGCATAGTTTGCCATCTATTCCTTCCTCTATTTCCCTTGACTTCTCCTCTAGGAACTGGAATGCTTTCCCACTCGGTTCATATACGTTTAGTAATGACACTGCACTTGAGCAAGATAAAGTTTCCTTCGTTATTTATTTTATAAGTTTTACTTTTAGTTTACAACTTTCAGTTCCAGAAGGTTTTCAGTTCCAAATGTTCTCCCTCTCGCTGACTCTGCCAACTCTCTCCCCCCCGCCCCCGTGGAGGCATGTAGTCCTGTATAGGTTCTTTTGATACTCCTTTTTCTAGCTTTATAAACTAACATTTTTTGGTAGTTTGGCACTAAACCGTTAAATTACTTAAGATAAAAGTTATTTTACTTATATTACTTTGACCTAACCACAAACGGATGATGTTTTTCCAGTTATGTTGAGTTGACTTTATTTGTGTGAAAAGTGTTCTGCAATTGTATTCATGTAGTTCCTAGGTTTGTTTTGGCAGGTAGACTCCCAAATATTTTATAATGTCTATAGTAACTTTAAATGGAACTTTTCTTTCTCTTTCTTGCTGGTGGGCTTCATTAGATATATAGAAGAAGGCTAAAAACTTGTGTGGGTTTATTTTATGTCCTGCAATATTGCTAAAGTTCTTTATCAGTTCAAATAGTTTTCTGTTTCTTTCTTTTGGATTCTTTAAGTATATCATCCTGTCATTTGCAAAGATTGATAGCTTCGTCTCTTCTTTGCCTAGTCTAATTCCTTCTGTTTCTTTTTCTTCTCTTATTTCTGCTGCCAACATTTCTACTAGCAAATTGAATAGCAGGGGTGATAGTGGATATCCTCGTTTCAGTCCAATCAAATGCTCTTGTCTCATCCTCATCATATATAATCTGTGCTGATGGTTTTAGATAGAGACTAGTCATTATTTCCAGGAAGACTTCATGTATTCCTAGGCTTTCTAGTGTTTTTCACAGGAATGGGTGTTGTGTTTTATGAAGAGCTTTTTCTGCCTCTATTGTGATAATGGTATGGTTTTGATGAGTTTTATTGTTGATATGATCTATTATACCCATAGTTTTCCCAATATTGAAACAGCCTTGAATTAATGCCTGGAATTAATCATACCTGATCAAAGGGTATTATTCTCATGATAAATTGCTTCCATCTTTCGGCTAAGGAGTTGATGATCTCAGAACTGTTTTTGTCCAGTAAAAAAGTGCAGAGATTCAGTTAGGCAAAGGATTCGTGTTTCTTTCATTCATTTATTTAGTGTTTATTTATTTTTAATTTATGGAATGAAACAAGGATTTCCTTAATAGTACAGTAAAAGATGATTGTGTATGAAACTGCCAATCTATTACGTACCTCTTGTTATTCCTTTTAAATATATAATAAAGTTATCATGGAAATTTCTCTTTTTTCTACGAAAAGAATTCTGAATTCTAGGAAGACCTGACTACAATCTAGGACTTCCAGCATTCTTGGCCAAGTGAGCCCAAGGAGTAGGAAGTTTTTCAGATATTCTAGCAGCCATGAAACTTATGCTGGAAGCCTGGCAGAGAAGAGAGAGGCAGCTTCTAGAATTATGATTGGGAAGAATGAAGAGAGTTGTCTGATGTGGCTGACTGAGGAGACTAGAGAGCCTCCCTCTCTACTGGGCTCACAGAACTAACCTCTGTTAGCAGGGGCTGAGATACAGGTGTCTCTGAAAGTGACCTGACATGAAGGCACCCCTGACCAAGGAGGTCTACAGCTAAGGGGAAAAAGGCCCTGGGTAGGGCTGGTTTGGAGAGCAGGGCAGAAGCAAAAGAGTCTCTCCTTGGCAGGAGATCCAGCAGGAGATTTCTGTATAAATATGGGCAGTGGGAGAGGTGAGGTAAGTGGGCAAAGCATGGTCAGACAAATAAAGCCACAATGGAGTATTCGGCAGCCTTAGGAAGGAAGATGTTAGGTAAGGTGCAGTCCAAGATGAAGAGGGGTGGAGAAGAGGATTTTTGGATTTTAGCATTGTCTCATTTTGTGATTTTTGGGTAATATAAACTGGGGCTTTGGCAGGATTCAATGAGCTAGCTGGAGCCCTGCAGGGGTTTCAGCCTGGCCTCTCCTCCCATCAAGCCACTGGTCCTTAGGGCCAATGAAATCTGTTGCTCTTCTTGAGCTGCTCATGACATTCTAACAAAGAAATGTTGCATTCATTTCCATGGCAACAAAATCATCATGGTTGCTATGCGGCATTTCTGGAAACTTCCATGGCAACAGAATCTGCAGGGATGCTATGCGGCATATCTGGAAGACTTGTCTCCTCACCCTTCATTTTTGGTTCTGTTTGGGGTGGAGTGCCTAGGGAAAGTGAGTCATTACTTGGTGTTAATTTACTTTCTGGTGAAAAGGGCAAGGCTTCACATCAGGTTAGGGTATGTACTTCCTTTCCTGCCGACCACAGATTTCCTTGTTGCTCAGAATTGAGGTAACACCCTTTGTGAATCCATTGTTCCTTGTGTACCCACTCTTAGATGTTGGAGTCTAGGGCTGGAAGGGAATGTAAGAGCTGAGCAGCATGGAGAGAGAGGATGTCCAGGGTCACTAATTTGTTCTTCTCCCCCCAACACCTCACTTCACAAATGAGAACACTGAAGCCAAGAGAGAGGTGTCTCCATTTTTTCAAAGCGTTTGGTTGTTGATGTGGAATGTCAGCCCAAGTCATCTTCTGCAGAAGGCAGTGCTGAACAGGAGACACAGCTCACAGTAGAGGGACACCAGTCAGCTACTTTTCCACCACACAGGGGGATTATTTCCCTGAGAGGCAGACATGGAAGATTCTCTGTCTCTTCTCTGTCCATCCACTTTCATCAAGCGGTCAGTGTTTGGCTTTAGGCAGGATAATATGTAGGAATCCATTCTTAGACATTGACAAAATGGTTCTTTTCCTGTGATTCATTCTAAGCAAACAAAGATGAAAATTCTATAGGAATATCAGCCTGGATGCTATTAACTTGAAATGAGAGGACATATTTGGTCAATTCAACATTAGTGGGCACCTCCTTTCTTGACTTTGATAAGGTTTTACTACATAATACACTCAAGTGAGATGAACAAGGGGAGAAGACTAGCCTTAGGCCAGCAATATCTCTGATGATTTTTTTATAATGAGAATCTGAGTCTCCTGCCTATCCAGCCCACCTCACATACCCACAGCACAGCCAATATGTACCCTGAGGTGTAGAGCAAGCCAAGAGATCTTTTAATAACTCGGTCCTTTTTGTGACTATTCCTCTGGAAGGTGGCAGGGCATGGATAACTTATGAGAGACAGGTGCTTATATGTATGTATACACACGTATAATACACATACATACGTATATATATACATATATATGTGTGTGTGTGTGTGTGTATGTACACGCACATATTTTATTTATTGCCCTTTATTGACAGAATCAAGTAGGAAGGCAGCAGTCATTCTGTCCACAATAAGTGTCTTTTTTGCCAGACTTTATCACTTCACATGGATGAGTCATTGGTAAAGTCAGTCTATATCTAGGGGAGTAAGGGGGGTTGGGAACTTGAGGAGGAAGGAGAGGGGAAGAAGAACCAGATGATGAAGGGGAAGGGGCCACCACACTTGAGATTCCTTTTGTTTTTGTTATTCTTAGCTGATCTGCCACAGACCACCCAAGATTATAACCTCTGGAGGACCCTCATTAATTCATTTTGCACAGAGCCCAGAGTTTATGGCTATAGCCATAGGGGAAAGTTCACGTGAGCATGTGCAAAGGAAAAATGACTTTAAAAAAAAGTCATTGCAAGAGGATTCTCTCCCATTGCCACTTCTCCAAGTTTAGTGTAGTAGGGGTTTGGATTGTCCAATAATCAATGGACATAATCATTTTTAAGACCCTCTTCGTGATCTTTCTAATCATCCACACTGGGGTCATGAGATTCTACTTGTTTCTGTTATTAGGCATAGGAAAAGGTCCACATTCTGAATGCTTTCAGTGCAGCTCTCAAAGCATTTGATGTTGCTTCTTCATCATTCTGCACTGAAACTGAATTCCTCAGGAAGTGGCCCAATTATACAAAAATGGTATGAAGGAGCCCGGAGGTGCCGAGGGCCCCCTGGTTTCCTCCTTTCAGGGAGCTAAGAAAGCTTATTCAGCTCCTGAAGCTTTGCCCCATGAGGGCCAGTCTGGAGGGAGTGGCATGGTAGGGCTTGTGCTGTTTGAGTGATTTCTTTCCTCTTCATTGTGTGCTTCATTTCTGTTCCTCCCTCAGCAATCAAATCCACCTGTCCATACAATGGGCCAGTGCATCTTTGTCTACACTGGCCCAGCCTACTCACTGTGCAGATCTGTGAGCCTCTCTTTGTAGATTGTGAATTTTCAAAGCCATCACTGAGCTTGTGTAGACCTCAAGAGCTTCCTGTGCTTGGTGGAATGACCAAACTATTTCTCCAACTGTACCTTGACCACTCTCTGAGCACTGCTTCTAAACCAGCCTAGGATGCTGCTCCTAAGGGGAGATGGACAATGACTTTCAAGGCTGAATCACTTGGGTTGGAGGGGGCTGTAAGGATGATCAGGGCCTTGCCATGCCTGGCTGTGTCCTGGATTTTCCACCCTACTTAAGCCTGAGCACCTTTTCAGACATTGCCACTGCAGCAAAGAGTCAAGTTATACACACGTGTACAAGTTTTGATTGCCTTGTCATTTGGAGGGGTGGGGGGACATCCAAGGCTTTGCCCCTTTCTCATCTAGTGTGAATTCTACACACACGAATAGCAAAGAAGCCCATTTGTCTAAACTGTAACAAAACAGAAATCAGATATGGGAGACTCTATGTCAGACAATATAAAATGAAGGAACTCTCCCATTGGGAGAGAGAGAATCCAGCTCTGCTGAGCAAGGATCTTGCATCTCAGGCAAAAGGAAACTCCTCAAAGTCTTTCCTGTAGCAAGCTGGGAACAGGGACATGATGGAGACTGTTAGCTCCTCTCACATCTTCCCAGAATCTTTTGCTTCAGCAACCTGAAGTGGGACTGGCCTTGTCCATTTCCTCCTTAATCCAGATGAGGAGTTCCCAAAGAGGGACTGGCTGAGAACTGAAGCTTTCCCCTCTCCCCAACTCTCCCCCACCCCTTACACAGGGAAAAGCCTTCATCTCCACCAGTTATTAGACCATTCCATAGCATTGAGCATGGGGAAGGGGTCACATTCTCTCCCTGGGCAGAAACTCTGAAGTCCTTTGCAAAGATCAATCGGGGTTGGTCCAAAACCTCCAAGTAGGCAGAATAAACAGAAACATCAGTGACTAAAAAGCATCAAGGGTGATCTTCTTTTGGCCTCTGCATCCTCATATGTAAAATGGGATTTTCAACCCAAGTTTTCTCTAAAGTCTTCTCTACCTAACCCTAGCCTCCTATTCTCCCTCCTGCTTGCTCTGTCACAGGGCACTCTCGGGTACCTCCAACTCAGAAAACAGTGCTTAAGGCAGATTCATAATCCAGTCTTTGGACTGGACTATTTGTAGGCAATGCTTTTCACTTTACCAATGAGGAGACTAATTCCCACAGATGTGCTTTGATTTGTCCAAGTTAGTAAATCCAGAACTCAAGAGAGCACAAAGGTTGTCTGATGATTTCGAGATCTCTTTTCTGTGAGTGAAAAAAGACTAAAGCTTAACTTATGAGTTATCTAAACAGATGCTCAACCTTTAATCTCAAAAGTTATACAGTTAGATAATGATGGAAAACTCCCACTTTTCTAAGGTACACCTCCCCCACATCATTCTGACTATAATGGCTTCTGGGATGGTGTGAAGGAAGTCGGAAAAAGTCGGCATGCTAGACAAGAAATAAAAGGCCTAGAAAATTCAGCCAATGAGTTTTGGAAACTGTCTTAGACATACAGATACCTACAAACTTTCATTATTTAGAATCTATTCTAAGTCTTAAAGGGTACTCTACTGCTTAAGGACATGAGAGATGAGAAGGTAAAGTCAATAGAGCACCAGGCCTAGAGGCAGGAAGACTTGAGTTCAAATCCAGCCTCAGACACTTACTAGCTGACCCTGGACAAGTCACTTCACCCTGTTTTCCTCAGTTTCCTCATCTATAAAATGAGCTACAGAAGGAAATGGAAAATCACTCTTGTATCTTGGCCAAGAAAATGCCAAATTGGGTCAGGAAGAGTTGGGTGGATGAACAACAACAAACAATCAGAAAGAAAATGCCTTAGAGATTCTGATAAAGAAGAATAGCAAAGAACAGTGAGTGAGGGTCTCTATAAACAGGAGTCTCTAGTAGATGTAAAAGAGTGATGTCCACTGGGAACATCTGCCCTCAAGAGATTAGGATCAGTCATCAACTTGGGAGCTTTGCAATGAGCATGAACAGGAGGTGGGAGGAACGTGGGGGCTCTGAGGTCATTTTCTTTTCTACTAAGTGCTTCATATTCCTACCTGAAACCATCCCTTCTCTTAATTCAGCCTTGTTTTTGTATTCACCTTGGTGTTCAGCAGGCAAATGATAAATCTCATTCCTTAATAATTCTGAGCTCTCCATAAAATGCACACTATTAGTGTTATGAAGCATTCTGATCACTCAATTAATCCTTTAACTTTTCTGGGCTTCATAAAGCAGATGAGACATTTGGTCTGGAGGATGCCTAAGTTTCCTCCCAGCCCAAGAATCTGTGATCTAGGCTGCTATTACCTTGTCAGATATAATGGGCATGTTTATTGAATCTTTTTCTACATCTCCCTCCTTCCATGTAATATATGTTACACAAATAATATATATATACACACAATACATGCTAAGTATACATGTATACACACACATAAATATGTGGAGAGAGATTATGCACATAGATTATATACATATATCAGAAAGATTGGTCAACCTAGACTTTAGCTACTCTTGCAGCTAAGGAGCAGAGAACAATGGACATAAAGAGTAAGAATTTTGAGCATTTTATCTTGGACCCACTCTATCTGCCAAATGAGATACTGCAGAGAACAGCTACAATGGAGGAAGAAGAATGAAAGTAGGAACTTATAGAATGTCACAGGTGACAAAAGCCAAGAAAGACCTGATGAGGAGTCTGTAACAATCTATGTTCTTTGATGTCTAAGAGCTTAGGTTATCATGATCTCAAGGAATGTTCATGAAGATTCAAAGAAAGTCTGACCCTAGCACTTGGAACCTTGTGAAATTGAGCTCCCCTGGTGTCCACGGTGCCTCTGCTCATCAGGGCAGCTGGGAGAAACTGAAACCCAGCAGGTGATGAGGAGAGCTTGCTGAGATGTGCCTGACTGTTTTTCAATCTCCATTTTGTACAGGCAGAAGCCAATAAGGAACTTTCTGTGTGTCAATTGGAAGCTTCTTTCCAGGTGCTAGACAGCAGAATGGGATGCTAGGCTTGACTAGGTTGACTAGGGTTGATGAAATAGACTCTGATGAAACAGAGAAAACAAAGAAAAAAATCTATCTGAGAAGCCAGAGCATTTCTCTGTGTATCTTTGTGTGTTTTCCAGACTCCAATGGGTCAGCCTTACATTGTAGATAATCTGATTTAACATACCTTATAGTATTTACTGTGAATATTGCTTGGGATATGTCCAGTATGAATTTCTTTGGACTTAATTACTAATTATTTCCCCAATACACAAAGGCTATTTTTTTTAAATTATTAATTTATTTGTTTACTTTTAGTTCACAAGATTCAATTCCACAATCTCTTGAGTTTCAAATTTTCTTCACATTCCTCCACTCCACCCCCTTGGTGGCATGCAACCAAGTATAGATCTGCAAATACTTTCCCATTAAACATTAGTCAGGTTGTAAAGAAAGATTATAACCAATGGAATGAACAATGGAAAAGGGAAAACAAAGCAAAAGAAGCAAAAGAAAGAGAGCAGGTAGTTTGCAATAGTTCTTTCTCTGGATTTGGACATCTCTTTCCAACCTTAGTCTTTTGGAGTTGTTTTAATACTTTGCGTTGCTGAGAAGAGTCCAGTTTACCAGAGCTGGTCATCTCAGATATGATATGTCTGTAATTGTATCCAATGTTCTCTTCGTTCTGCTCTTCTCACTTAGAATCAGTTAATATAAGCCTCTCCAGGTAATTATTAAGTCCATCTCCTCTCCATTTCTTATAGAAGAATAGTATCCCATTACATTCATATACCACAACTTATTTAGCCATTCCCCAACTGATGGGCATCCCCTTAATTTTTAATTCTTTGCCACCACAAAAAGAGCTGCTGTAAATATTTTTGTCCATAAAGGGGCCCCAATGGTTATTTTCAAATCACAACTGTAATGGTTGGGGAGTCTGTCTGGACATATGAAATATGTTGAGAAAATAATTATTCTTGGAGAGAGGAGGGCTGAGTCTCCCAATGACAACTGGAATTTTTCTTGAATTCTTGATCATGAAATAAGTTTTTTGACTAAATAAGTTTATAAAATATTTACCATTTTATCTATGACAAATTTAGATGGCTGTCCTTTCTTTAAAATATTTTGCTTTTCCATTCAAGGGAGTTTGGGGACTGCCTGTTTAAGCTCTTAATCAAAAGTACAATACACAAAGAATCTCTAGTTAGAATTTCCTTTCTTTTCAAACAGGCAAAGGTGAGTCATAATGAAATTTCTATTCAAGATTGTTCATTTGACATGAGGGGTGCTCATGTTGCAGTACATAAAGTGGGCCAGGAAGATGGGGTTCAAGTCCCATGTCAGACCCTTAGGGCACCTATGACCTATTAGGCCCCTTCCCCTCACAGTGGTTTAGGAATCTAGGCACAAACGCTGGCAGTTGCAGAGAGAGAATTGGCTAAGCTGTACTGGTGAAGGGAGGTCCCTCATCTGGTAGTTTCCTCAATGAAATTTCAGGGGTAGTCTCAATTTTTTTTCTTGGTTTTATGCACACACATTTGTACATGTAAGCTGTCTTTCATTGCTATTAGATAGAAATTTATTTGATAATATTTCTAATGTAGAGAGCTTTTCCTAATGAAATATTGAAAATTACTCTGCCTTCCTCTCCCCCACTCTCTTTGGTGGCAAAATAAGGTCGAATAAAAATGGGCCACCAAGTTCAAATGCTCCACTTGAAGAAGCCCTCCATGGGAATATCCATCGGTCACCTCATTCTGTGTCTCAATAGAGCCCTTTCCAAAGCAAGTGTAATAGCTATGGGCACCTGAATCAGATTCCCTTGTTCCCATCACTAGAAGCAGGTGTACAAACATTATAACCCTTATTCTTACCCTTCCCTTCAACTACATTTCTGCTTCAACAGACTTTGGTGGCCAAACCTGGATAGCACTTTCTAGGAAGCTCTTTGATCCCAAGACAGTGTCTTGATTCATCCTTGCCTCTTCTTGAGCCAAGAAGGCAGAATATAGACATCTAGTAGGCATTTGTGGAATTAATCTGAATTCTGTGGGGAAATACATTCTGGGTTACAAAGGGCTGATTTCTGAATGAAGTTGTGAAATCCAACCCTTCAGTCCTCATTCTTACCCTTCACTGGAAATTTGCCACTTGGCTGTTTGAAATGTTATGGCTTGATTTTGAGCACTGCTTTCAGTGCTTTGGTACTTGACCTGGAATTTCTGTGCTTGCAGATAAAAATGAACCCCTTGGGGTCATTTTATTCCTACCACCTATTGGACAAGGAGGTGAAGGATCTGAGTGTTTTTGCCATGATATTCTTGAAGGATATGCAACATAAAGCTTGAAAGTAAGTTTGGAATTAACCTTACGATTTCTTACACATTAGTTTTGTAGGGAGTACTTGTGAATATTTGGGACTAGATAAGCCATTTTAGTAAGGATGTACAGCTGCTTTGCAAAACAAACAGACAGACAGCAGACAAATAAATAAATAAGTAAACAAACAAAGTAATTAAGTAAGTAAGTAAGTAATATCATAATAAGGGATAGAAATGTCCCAACAAAATCTTTTCCCCAAGACACTTTTCACAATAGTTTCCCACCCCAACAAACACTGAAACTGAATGGACTCTACAGTCAAGATTCTCTACATGTTTCCCAGTCCTTCCGTTTCTAGAGAGTCTGCTACCTGGACACAATCTACTGCTAGAGGCTTAATCATGTGGAAGCCCTTTCCTTCTGAAGGGGCTTCAGGGAACTTCTCTTATACATACTGTTTGTTTGATGCCAGATGTTTGAGTTAAGTTGTCTGCCCCTTTGGGGACTGAGCCCAAGAAAATAATTGAGGCTCAACTAAGCCACAAACCAATACCTATTTCAAGAGTAGGCTTCCTGGAAAATTCTTGTAACAAGTATTTCTGATAAAGGCCTCATTTCTCAAATGTATAGAGAACTTATAAATTTCTCAAATTTATAAGAGTACAGGTCATTCTCCAATTGATAAATGTCTGAAAGATATGAACAGGAAGTTTTCAGATGAAGAAATTAAAGTTGTTTATAGTCATATACAAGTGCTCTAAATCACTATTGTTTAGAGAAACACAAATTAAAACAACTCTGAGGTACCTCCTCACACCTCTCAGATTGGCTAATATGACAAGAAAAGTAAATGATCAATGTTGGAGAGGGTGTAGAAAAAACTGGGACACTAACACACTATTGGTAGAGTTGTGAACTGATCCAACCATTCTGGGAAGCAATTTGGGAGTATGCCCAAAGGTCTATAAAGCTGTTTTATAAAACATAAAAGACATAAAAACATAAAAAGACATAAAAAAGAAAAGGACCTATTTGCAACAAAAATGTTGATAGCAGCTATTTTTGTGGTGGCTAAGAATTGAACATTAAGGGGATGCCCATCAATTGGGGAATGACTGAACAAGTTGTGACATATGACTATAACAGAATAGTATTGTGCTATAAGAAATGACAAGCAGGATTATTTCAGAGAAAAACCTGAAAAGACTTACATGAACTGATGCAAAGTAAAGTGAGCAGAATCAGGAAAACGTTGCACATAGTAAGAGCAACATTCTGGGATGATCAGCTGTGAATGGCTTAGTTCTTCTCAGTAGCACAATGATTCAGGAAAAACCCAAAGAATTCATGTTGTAACATGGTATCCACCTCCAGAGAAAGAGCTGATGTCTGAATACAGACTGAAGTAGACCATTGTTTCTTTTTCTTCTTGTTGGGCTCTCTTCCACACAATGACTAACATGGAAATGTTTTGCATGACTTCACATGTATGACCTATGTCAGATTGCTTACCATCTCAGTGAAGGAGATGGGCAGAGAGGGAGGGATTGAATTTGCAGCTCAAAACTTAACAAACAACAAACAATGCGTGTTAAAATTTGGTTGGTACATGGAATTGGGGGAAAATAGAGTCATTTTTTTAAAGACTGGACTTCCTGGATGCAACGCTTATTTGTACCTACAAAGTAGAGTTATAACCAGCTCAAGCAGTGATTTTGGAAAAGGCTGCATTAAGGAATTCCAACACATTGCCCAGTTATCATAGAAATTGGACCTGTATGTATATGATAAATGATACCAAATTACAGAGTCTAAGGCCATTTCCATGGTACAATTTGTAACTCTAATGTCAAATTCTCTCTGAGTTAAGTTTCTTTTTATCATATCTTCTCAAATAAAACTAAAGAAATATGTAGAACTTTCAATATAGTGATTCTTTTATTTGAAAGAAATGTCCTTGTTCTCAGCTGCGAGCTGCTGGATGACCATTGACCTGGACATCACAAACCATTGTCTCATTCCACTCTTAGGGAGTCCCCTCTTGTCCCCTTCTGTAGTTGTGCCTAATGTGGACACTCCAGGGCTAAGGCTGAAATGTCCTCATCATATTTCCTCCCATCAGAGCTGGCTCTCTTTTGTTCTTATCATGACATTCATTACCTACTTGTCAAATTCTTTCTAATCACCTATCTTCTAATCTAGGCCTCTAACTTTTGATATGGGACTTGACACTTCAGTGGAATACATGATACCAGCTTCTGAGTACAGCATTTGCATTTTGACTGAGATTACATAGAGTAAAGGTAAAATGAAAAAGAAACTACCCATATTTAAGTTGGTAGTGGGTAGTGGTGGTGGTGGTGGTGGTGGTGTGTGTGTGTGTATGTGCATGTGTGTGTGCACATGCATGCTTGCACATGTATGTGCTTGCACTCTGGCTGCATTATGGGGATCTTTTTCTCTCAGCTGAACGCACTTCACCAGATTTCATTCCTGTTGCCTCTTGATGAAATGGAGACAGTGCTGGAATTTGCCTTTGCTTGGATGCCATATTTGGAATACCAGCATAGTAACTCTCCATTTATTCATTGACAAATTAAGGCAAAACATTCACAGAAAAGAGAAAATCAAAATGCAGGGTAACTCAGTCAATTATTAAGTTCTCAATTCAATCACAAAGTATCTCAATTCAATCACAAAATATAAAGTCAAAGTACTCCACCTATGGCTAGTACATTCATTTAGTCAATCACCAAGTTTCTCTTCTCAAGTGGAGATTAGTTTTCAATCATAAACAAAGTACATTCATTTGGTCAGTCACAATGTATAAAAGTCAAGAGTTTCCCACCCCTGGATCACAACAGAATTACAATTTTCATCAGTTAAGACCAAGTACCTTCTCAAAAGGGGCAGTGGAGAGCACAAAGGCCATCTACTCCTAAACCACAACAAAGTTAAAATATCATCCCAGCATTCAATACCCAAGGAGAGGTCTTTTCTTCATCTTGACCTGAGGGAAGTTCTCAGCAACCTCCGTTCCCGGGAAGACAAAGCTTAACAAAGCCACAATGTACACTGCCAGCATCCTCATCAATTCACTCTCTGCCTGCAGAACAGTCTCAGGACCCCTGAAAACATCAGCAAGACCCTTCTCCAGGATTTCTGTAAACATACAAGAAAATCCTGCTTTAGGTCTTTAGAACCAACAGCCAGATTCCAGGACCTCTGCAACAACAGCACTGTCCTTTACCAGCAGATGAATCTGGCAAAACAACATCAAAACAGACAGAAAAGATACCAGCACCGCAGTTATGCCTCCTCAGTTCTCTGCAACTCTGAGTGTCAGTTCTCAAAAGTCTTGAGCAGCTTCAACTGGCCCTCAGCAGTCCAGGTGGCTTCAGCTGACAGTTCTCCCTCCCCCCCCTCAGCAACTGTGGCCCCCAGCAATTCTCCATTATGCTGCTCCCCCAAAGTACTTCTGCCTCTCTCTGCTTGGGCCTCTCTCTAAATCCATGGCACCAGCTCCTTCCAGTTCAGCCTTCTCTCTTCATGTCAACAAGTCCATCCCCAAAGTGGGAGTCACAAGCTCTGGGTTTCAGCACTCAACCTGAAAAGCAATCCAATACAGGGGGATTTTTAAATTCCATTACCATTACAGATCATGAGAATTGAAACATTAGAACCCAGGAATGGGAGGGCCAATGAGGTAGCTGATCTAGGTGAAAGCAGAAGGGAAGGCTGAGAAAGGTGATTCCTTTGGCTTTTGGCTTTTTGGGCTGGAAGGCTTCAGAAAGCTTCTGGGGTCCTTGGTGGTCAGGGATTCCCTTTTCTGCATGTTTGCATCTGGTTCATCACATCTTTTGAAATCTTAAAATCCTAAATTTCTAGAAACTCATTCAAAAGAAAAAGCCAGCCCTCTTTGGGTAAATGGATCCATTTGTTCCTATTCAGGTTTTCCAGTAATTCTTTGGGAATTCTTCAAGACAGTGGTCCTGCCATTACAACAGCCAAGTCTCTGTACCTATCATGTTGATTCACAATCCTCTGCTCACTTCATGGACATGCAGCCCTATTGTCTGGTGAATTAAGTCCAGATTCTGTAGCCAGTCCACCTAAGGTCCAGCCTCAGGTGTGTGCTGAGATGTGGGTGAGACGATAGTTCAGGAAAGAACCATGAACTCCATTTAATGATTGTAAAAGTTTATTGTTAAGCTATTCAGCAGGCAGGAGGGCTTAGGAAGCCTGCCAAAGTACAGGACAAAGGAATACAGATTATATAGCCAAAATAACACAAATCAGGTATCAATTATGCTAACTAGGTGAATAAGAGTGGTTTTAGGGAGGAGTTAAAGGGTGGTCAGTGCTTAAAGGGACACACACTTTTCATATCTACTGCGCAGGTATATTGCCCATGATTCACTGGGAAAAAGCCTGGGGGAGGAGCTATCAGGAGGTGTGGTTTTTGCTTTGAAATGTCAACTAAGTCAACTAGCGGTCAATTCTGTTCCCCATCAGTGTCCTGTTTGAGAAGATGAATGTTGGAGGCTAGACTAACTGGGGATCCAGGATGTGCCTAATTGTAGAGGAGGTAGCTTACTGATAGTGCATTGAAAGATTCATAGGTGAGACTGACCACTAGAACAAGGGAACTACACATTTCTCTAATTGCTTATAGATGATTGGGTGAAGGATTCATAGAAATGGATTGTTATAATAACAAGCAGGGTTTAAGGCAGTAAAGCAGATGCTGCTTAGGGAAGAGGCAGAGTTAATGGTTTTATGGCTTGGGGAGGTATAACTTTACAACTGAAATTGCAACTGGATGTTACAAACCTAGGCACCCCAATACCCCATCAACAGGGCTGATAATCTAATGAGAGACTTGTCCTCTTTAAGTAGCTAAAGTTCAGAGGGGGGGGTGCAAAAATCTTGGCTGCAGTCAAGGTCTTAGACACAAATCTTTTAAGTGTAACTCCAGGGGATCTTTAGGGACCTGGCCTTATGTGAATCCACTAGGCTCATCACCAAAAGGCCCTTATTACAGAACACTGTCTAAGCCTTGACTTCAGCTGCATCAAGATTCAGGGTCTTCCACTGTATGATGCCAAAGCACTGGACTTAGACTAAGGAAGACTTAAATTGCTGTCTGGCCTTTGTCCCTTACTAGCTGTATGACCCTGGGCTGGTCACTGAACACCAGTTTGCTTTGGTTTCCTCAAGAGTAAAATGGGGAGAATAGTATCCCCCACTATGTAGGGTTGTTGTGAAGGCCAAGCCTAGCAAAGCACATGGCACAGCACCTGGCACAAAAGAGGCAGGAGAAAAATGATTATTCCCTTCTCTTTTCCTTCCCCCTTCACCCCACATGATGCCATGATCCTGCCTCATTGTCTTTTCCCAAATGTCCGTTGAATGCACGTATGCTGATGTTATTCTCCCTACATGGAGAGCCAGCTCTCTCCTCACTACTTACACAATTCTGTGCTTCCTTCAAGGGCCAATTGTAGATGGGGAAGAAAAGCTAGAATAATGTACAATATCTGGACTTAAAGCAGAATTTTTGCTTTAGGAAGCATGATAGTAATGAGAAAAAGGACAAGAGCAAAAACTGGGGGAGAAGGAGGTGGAGGAAGAGGAAGAAGAGGAGGAAGAGAAACAGAAGGAGAAGGGAGAGGAGGAAGAGGAGGAGGAGGAGGAAGACAAGAAGGAGGAGGGGGAAGAGGAGGGGGAGGAAGAAGGGGAGGGGAAGGAGAAGAAAGAGGAAAAGGAACAAGAGGGGGACTATGCCAGAGATGCAGAAAGTCAGGTCAAGGCTCGGGAATATTCTTGCCACATGCCCCAGCCTGAGTGGTCATCAACTCGGTGAACGTGGGGAGTCAGAATTACCTATATTCGAAATCTTCTAAAGCAGCTTAAATCTTAAGAAGAGATGTCAAGGACACTATTCAATTTAGAATCGATGTTTAGGCATTTCTATCTAGCACTGGGGGAGCTCTCCATCCATGATCAATTTAATGAGCCACTGAGGAAGGGAAGATGGAGAATGTTTTCTTGAAACGGGTCACACACAGAAACAGGTGAACATTGTAACAGCGGCAGCAATCCTGTGCAGCCAGCCCCTAGGACAGACGGAGCTCTTCTCAGCCATGCAACAAGCTTAGACAATTCCAAAGGGGGCAAAGGCCGTCTGCCTGCAGAGTAAGAAATATGGTGTCTGAATGCAGATCGAGGCAGATGATTGTCCTTTTTTTGTTGTTTTTTTGCTTTCATGATTTTCCCCTTTCGTTCTGTTTCTTCTTTTACAACAGGACTGATGTGGAAACATGTTTAACATGATTGCACACGTTTGATGTATATCAGATTGCTAGCTGTCTTTGGGAGGGGAGGAGGGAGAAAAAGTTGGAACTTAAAATCTTATTTAAAAAAAACGAATGCTGCGATTTATCTTTACATGTAATTGGAAAACGTATATTTTATTTCACACTATTTTACAAAAAAAAAAATATTAATCCCAGGGGGTGAGTGCTGGGAGGAGGCTATCTTGTTGAGCCCAGCTGTCATTTTGGAAGTGAAGAAAACACAGCCCAGAAGAGTCCTACACCTTGCCGGCTAGTCTCCCAGAGGGAGATTTCAGGACTTCTTTCCCTTTATTTAATGTTTTGGATTTTCCACCATTCATGCTGCCAACATGTGGCTCAGATTCCCAACCTCACCAGGGGCTGGATGCTCTTGTCCTTTGCTCAAAGATGTCGGCAATATCCAGTATTTTTCTCACTGAGTGATTCTTCCTCCCAGAGGCTACAAATGAGGTGCATTGTACCTTTGTAGGAGCAGCAGTGACATCTGCAGGGAGAACAGAGTAAAACCTGTTTTTTGCATTCTGGGAATGAAATGAGAACTAAACAAAATGGTTTCTCTCAGCTTGGTTTCTCTCACTGTTTAGCTACTGCCATGCTTCCCCTTTGTCTTAGCTGCCTCTTCATCATCTCCAGAGACTCTCATGTGCTCCCTCTGCCTTCATATGGGTCCTGGGTTAGTAGGAAGGGTGCAGGATGTGCAATAAGAGGGCCTGGTCCTAATCCTGGTTTTCCCATTTTGGCCATTTTTCCCAGGCTATTTTCCTGAGCCTATTTCATCTAAAACGTCTAGGAGTAGCAAGAATGATGTCCGTATTTGAAATCTTTTATCCTAGGAGGCTTTTTGTGAAGTCCTAGAGTAAGGTTAGGGGCTCGTAGGCAGACTGCTATGCATGTGTTCAGGATCATGCTTAGAAAGCATTTGTAGAAATGCTTTGAAACATTTTCAAGTGCCATCTGCACTGTGAGATCAAATCTTATGTTTATGTCGAAAAACAAAAGAAGTCCACACACACACACACACACACACACACACACACACACACAGAAACACCCTCCCCCCTACAGAAACACCCTCCCTACGCTCCCAACACCCCTCACACATACACACACTCAGCTTTTTTAACTCATAAGCTTTTCTACTTTGTTGGGCATATGGGATTTGTGACAGGTGATATTATTCATCAGTTCAGGAATATCACAGAGACTGGTCACATTGCCAATGTGGGCTCTTGAGAGTGTATTTAAATGTGCTTTTTCTTCACTTTGGCTTATAGAGCCTTTGAGAAAATATTGGGAAGGGGAGGGGATATAAAAAAAACAGACAACATGGTGGTAAATTTTTGTCTTGGTCAACTTGTTTTGTAGCTTTAAGTATGTGCCTGTGTCTGTCCTAATCACTATATAAAGACTCTTGGTAACCTGAGACTGGCACAAGAACAACATCCACTTAAACTCCATAGTGGTGCATTGACTTATCCCTATTAATTACCAACAAGTGGGTACAAGACTGAGAACAAGATTACTTAGAGACTGCAGAGTCTCGACACTGGGGAGAAATAATGTGGCCAAACCTGAATCCCTATGTGCCCTGGAGAGACTGGCAGCACACTTTCTTGGGGAAAAATAGAGACCATGGCCATGTATTAGATTTTTTTCTTTTTGAATGTAACTTTTGTTATTGAATTGGACAAAGTGAAGGGGCAACCCAATGATGCATTTGTAATCCTCATAAATTATGGCATCAAGTCATAGCCTAATTGACTCTCAGTTGCCCAATACTAGAATATGTTACTGCCCTACAAACGAGGAACATACCAAAAACCCTTTTGTAACTAGATCCGTGAAATGTTGTCATACTTCTTCCATGATATCAGAATTTAGGATTTTTTTCCCTACATGGAACAGAGAAATCTGGGATTCTAAGAAATTATAGGAAGTGAGGATTGTAAAATATGCCAATAAATGCTACTGACTACCAATTGTTTCCACATATCACAAATGCACTTGCATGTCTGTGTATATATGTGTGATTTGACTATCTTAGAGAAGAGAAAATGAGATTTTGGAGACACATCTATCCAACAGCCCCTCTGAGAAATGGGATTTTCCCAGGCAAGAAAGATTTCTGAAAGCCACCAAAGAAAAGTCTAGATTTCTTGGCTATCTGGCTTTGGGTATTAGCAAGAATCAACAGAGATAGGACTTGTCTTTCTTTGTCAACAATGTTGCTTCCGAAGAAATATTGATATGTTCAGCACATGTGGATCAGTAACATAGATACTTTGTTTCTTTCCCTTTCTTCATAAGATTTTAAAAGGCAGTAAAGCCAAAACTTTGTTGAAAACTAGATTTACATCCTTAGTCCTATCTAATGGGTAATGCATCCATAGTGCAGAGATGCACCCAGCAGGTATACAATAGCATCTCAAGAATCTGAGTTGAGTTAGTAGACAAAATAAGAGAATATTTAGAAAGTGAAGGAATAAACTTAGTTTGAAAAATATAAGATTGTAAATACAGAATGAAAATTAGCAAAATGTCCAATAAACAACAATTCAATGAAGATGGATTTTTTTCTTTATATGAAAGTGCAAAATGTGGAAAAGCCCCTAAAGATACTAGAAACCGTTGGGGGCTGGTGACTGACCTGGGGAGTCACAAACACTTGGGGTCCTCTAGAGCAACTCATGGGTTAAGAAGAGAGACCTCTGAGGCAATGGGATTGGTGACACAGTCAATGGAGGACTGAAATTTAGGCAGTTTGTGTCTAGCAATGGGGGAAATTAGATTTATTATTTTAATGACCTCTTGTGGGAAATACAATAGCTGATATAAAAGTTACTGAAAGAAATAAATTTTTCCATGGTGGTTTTTTCTTTGAAATGTTTTTATCTTTATTTTTTCTCAAAGTTTTAAAACATTTTTATTTAAAGTTTTGAGTTCCAAATTCTCTTCCCCTCTCCCTCCTTCTCCTGTCCCCTCCCTGACATGGTGAGCAGTCAGATAGAGGCTATGTATATGCAGTTATGTAAATTTAAGGAAATGAATTTTTAAAAACTTCCTCACTTTTCTCACTTGACATGCAAGAGTGTTCTTCAGACTAATAGGAAAACCTGGGCCAGGGTCAGTCTTTTAGGTTGTTCCACTCTTAGAAGGGCTTTTAATCAATCCTTTACCTTAGAAAAGCCATTATTTCCCAACAGTGGGTAATCCTTCCCATTCCTCTTTCCACCTGCTTGTTTCGTTCTGTTTTTAAGTAGAGAAGGTTTGAGAGATGGAACTAACTGGTCCATATTAGAGTCAGATAATAAAATGATAAACAAAATGTTATCAAGTGATTTTTGTAAGAATTTAAGATGTCACCATTTCCTCACCACATGAAACCATCTGAAAGTCAAGTATTGCCTGAAAAAACTGAAGACGTGGAAGCACATGCTTCCTTTCACGGATGGATGGCTCTTGCTCTTTTCTCCTTCTTTGATAACTTGGCAGTCAACTTGCTCATCTCCATTTTTCTGGCTCTCCCTTGTCCTTGTTAATTAACAACAGAGATTGTGAGAGAGGGAAGAAGTCTTTAGTGGCTTCTACTCTTACCTCTCGTGGAATAAAAAACAAATAACAACAAAACCCAAATCTTTTACAGAGAACTTTCTAGCTTCTACCAGAAAATGGACATTGAAGGGGAGAGAACCTGTTGCACAATCTGCTGTTGATAGATCAAACTTTTAGAGATTACTGTTTCAAATCAGCAACATTGACCCGAATAGGTCCTTGTCCTATCTCCTAAAGCTAGACAGAAACCGACCTTATTCCTCTTCCCCATGACATTTTCCAGATCGTTACAAGGAGCTCTCTTTTTTTATGTCAGTCTTCAGAATTTCAACATTATCTGTTATCGTCTTTATCCTGCACAACCTCAACTGAATCAACTCTAATTCCAGCACTTTCAGATGTTTAGGACTTAGGATTCTGTTGTTCATCATGCTAGTGATCTCTGTTCAGGGCATCAATAACTCTCCAGAGCAGCCGTTCTCATTAAATCATTAAAAAATGATTAATTAATGTAGAAGTTAATTGAAAGATGAGAGAGCTCTGTTCTAGAATGAAGTCATGGAGTTTTTGTTTGTTTGCTTTTTTTTTTCTTTTGCTTTTTGGAAGGCAGTTGGGGTTAAGTGACTTGCCCAAGGTCACACGGTTAGGGTTTTTTTTTGTGTGTGTGTGTTAAGTGTCTGAGGCCGTTTGTTTGCTTTTTGTAGGGCAATTGAGGTTAAGTGAAGTCATGAAGTTTTGAACCACATGTCATCAAGGAAGCAAACTGGTGAGGGTCAGTTTTTAAATTTTTTTTATATCACAGGATATTTCAATAGACAGGATTCAATGTTCCAATCCCAAATGCAAACAACATAGGTTTCAGACCACTTCCTTCTATGGGTAATCTCTTAGCTGCTTTCTCAAAGAGCAAGAAAATCCTTGACAGAATTGTGTTGTGTTCACAACAGTGTATTAAAGCTAAGAAAAAAAATGTTTTAAGTCTCAGTCTACTCTCAGATTTCAAATGCTCCCACATTTCTTCCAAGGGACACGCGGTGGAAAATTCCCCTTTTACGTGGGTTTGGTTGTGCATTGGACTGTTACGTGAATATCCAGTCTGCTTTTTTCCAAGGGGATGGGCTGTATTTTAATATCAGACTTGGAGACAAACCCTTCATAAAATGTGTATGTATGCATGTTGGGGTATAGTGTGTGTTCAGGGAAGATGAGTTTGTGTGGTGTGAGGGCTGCTGAGCCCTTTCCAGGGCTGTTTTCCACCTTTGGTGCCCACTTGTTCCACCGGCCTCTCACCTGTGTCCCCAAGAAGTTGTAGTGTGCACAGCAGCCACACCCCAGTAATCTTGTTGGCAGATGGTTAAACCAGGTTGAGGCTAACTGTGAGATCTGAAGCCCATTGGTGAGGTGGGACTGGAGGGGGTGTCTACCCCAAGCATATGAAGATTTCCTCTGGTGGAAGTGGCAGATGACAACAACTGGTTCCAATGGACACAAAGGTGGCTGAAGCAGGTTCTGGGAGCCTTAGAACTTGGTCCCACATGAAAGATGCCAAGGTCCTCCACTTCATCTCAAGCCATCACTAGTTACTTTGACTCTGTTCTGCCAGTGGACTGTGGGGTCTCTGGAGGAGGGAGTGATGCTGGATGACCTCATGCTACTGCCTCAGTTAAATCCAATTTATACACAAATCAAAAGACCACAATATAATAAAAATAGCCTAGCTATTACCAAGGTGAATTCACCTGAACAACATCTCTAGAATCCACCCCTTATCTCATGGGCTGCTGTTGCCACTGGGGTACAGGCCTTCATTACCTCACACCTGGACTGGACAATTGCAATTGCCTGGGGGTGCATGTGGCTGCCTCCAGTCTCTCCCTGCTCCAATGCAGCCTCCATGCAGCCACCTGAAGCAAAGGTCTGACCATGTCACTCCTTTAATAAATAAACTCCAGCTTCCTTGCTTGCAGAATCCAATACACTATTTGCCATTCAAAGTCCATCAGAACTCAGCTTCCCCTTCCCTTTCCACTCCTCTCCTCCCTTCCTTCCCACCATACACTCTTGTATTCAAGTGACACTGGCCTCCTGGATGTTCCCCAGGGAAGATCCTCCACTGATACTCTGATTCTCCTCTCTGACTGTCCCTATGCCCAGAGTACTCTTGTTGCTGGTCTCCACCCACAGGCTTCCCTGGTTTCTGTAACAGCAAGCACACTAGCATACCCATGGTGGCTGCTGCACGGGATCTTAGATGTGCTTTTATAAGGAAACCAGCTCAAAATTAAAATGGGCAGGAACTAGTTAAATAGAAACTTCATGGACTTAACAATGAAGTAGCCAGGAAATAGTTAAGTGATACTTTGAGAAATTAGAAATCAGCAAGTTAGAAGACAACAAACCTGCCTATGAGCCAGGCTGGGGTGAGGGAACCCATCTAGGTCTTCATTTTTTCTTCTCCTATGTGCCCAGGTCATCATGCCCCGTACCCCTCTCTGCTTCCAAAACTAGCCTGTTCCCAATTACAGCATCCTGTTCATGGCGCCTGCATCTTGGCACGACAGCCAGAACCGTTGCACCCACCTGGAGCCTTGTAGCTAAGGGTCCCACAGATCTGCCAGCCAATCAAAACCCACCCCGTAGCACCCGCTTTAGTAGCTGAGGATAAAAAGCACACGGTAGAAGGCATCGGGGTTCCACCTAATCGATCAGGTGGGACCCAGGTTCGAACCTGTCAATAAATTTTTGCTTTGCTTTAAAGCTCCTTGGTGGTCGTGACAATTACTCTTGCATATAGTGGGAAATACCACATTACAAAAATGGGTTAACAGTCTCACTTTAATCAGTCAAACACATATCATTTACCTAGTTTTGGGGAAAAAGTCAGCACCCTGAACTTGAAAGAATACAAACAAGTTACAAGCAGACAGAGAAACAAATCAGCAGAGACGGGCTTCCACCCGTCTGACCATCACATCCATACCTAGTCAGTTACCACATAGGGAAGAACCAACATCTGGGTTTTCCAAAGCCAGGGAGCTCAATGGCTTCCCAGAGTCTCATCTGGCCAAATCATACAACTCTTTCCAAAGTGAGCCCAAAAGCAGTACCTCACATCAGGGTATATATAACCTTCTCCTGGATGGGAGAATGTCGCAGCCCTCTTGACCTACTGCCCAATTACAAAGTAATAAGGTGTGGGTATTCCTGAAGAACAAACCTCCCACCACAGGCTCCATGTGACAACATTCAACCTAATAAGGGGCAGAGTATACTTTCAAATCAGGGAAAGTTCTCAGAGCCACTTAAGTCTATCAAAGGACCTGGGGCAGGGAAGAACTTCGAGTCCCATTACAGATTCCTCTTAAGCCCTAATTAAAATCCCATCTTCTACAGAAAAACTTTCCTTAGGAAGGAATTAAGGGAGGAGGACTTGGCACCTCTTAATTCTAGGGCCTTTGCTTGGCTGATTAATTAATATGTGAATCTTAGGCAGCCTGTTGATAGATTGTTTTTTTCATATTATCTCCCTCTTTAGACTGTCAGCTACTCGAGGGCAGGGACTGCTTTTCCCTTTCTCTGGATCTCCAGTGTTTAACAAAGTGCCTGGCACATGGTGGGTTCTTAATAACTGTTTCTTGAAGTGAGTAGAGCACCGGCTCTGGAGTCAGGAGGACCTGAGTTCAAACCCAGCTTCAGACACTTAACACTTTCTAGCTTTGTGACCTTGATCCCAATTGCTCTGCCCTTCCCTCTCCAAAAGAAAAAAAATCAAATTTTTCTTGATAGACAGTGGCAGTGCCAGAGAGGAGGAGAGAGAAGAGGAGATAGGGGATGGAGGCTTCCAAGGTAAAATCATCAGGTTTGGCAGAAGATTGGATCTGACAGCCAGATGGTATGGTGGGTAAATCTCTGAACTTGGAGTCAGGGAGGCCTGAATTCAAAAGCAGAGACTTACTAGCTCTGTGTAAGCCACTTAATGCCTGTCTCAGTTACCCCATGTTAAAGAGGGGTATTTATAGTGCTGATCTCTCAGGGTTATTATAAAGAAAAGCTTAGACGATATTTATAATGCTCTCTGGAAACCTTAAAGTCCTATATAAATATTTATTATATATTTTTGTCATCATTATTATGGGGGACAGTGGTATACTGGGAAATGTTTACTAATAATTCCTCCTGAAAAAATTCATGCACTACAAACTTCAGTCTAATCCACACTATTAACATTTCTTCTTCACTTCCTTAAGTTCAGAGACAGCTAACAGAATAAGAAATCAAGTCCTGATTTGTGGCATTTGCTAGCTTTTGAGGTGTAAATGCTCCCCGGGAAAACTTACCAATCAGCTCTTGCTAGTTAAGCACAACTATGGGGGTGAAAGCCAGGGATTGAAGATGAGGATGAGTAAAAGTGAGGCTGCCACCTAGGTGAGGAAGGGATGACTAGGAGGAGGATGGTGGTACTGATGGGGGAATGGGACCTGGAGCTCTAAAAGGAAAAGCAGCCCAGTCTCTGAGTTTTCCCCATATATTTCAGTAGCCCAGATCCCTGGCGCCTCCTGCCAAGGCATCTGACCTACCCCAACCCACCTAGATCATTTAATTAGGCTCCTTGGCAGTCCTTTTTATTGTTTCTCTCAGCCCACTCCAGACTGCTTACTGATGAGGTGCAGGTTCTGGGACCCCCCTTGACCTCTCCTTGAATCTATGAGGTACAGGCTCTGGGAAATCTTTTGAAATCTTGTTAAATCTTTCCACTTGATGAGGCATTTGCAGAGGCTATAAGGTTTTCATTGTGGCTGGGCTTAAACCTCTGTCACTAGCCTAGCCCTCCATTGTCTATCTACTTCCCACTCTTGAGCCTGTCAAAATTTCAATCCACTCTTCATTGACCTTATTAACTCTTCCTGAAGACCCTCCACAAACTCTTCCTCTAAACCACCCCTAGATTCCTCTGTACATAAGACCCCATCTTCCCTCCATGTGTTGTGAGAGCGCAGTAGAATGGCCTAGCATAGACGTTCAATAACTTTTCTTCACCTGAGAGAAGACTTGAGTCTAATTCTTTCACCTCAACCCTAACCCTCTTTATGGGTAACATCTTCATTACCATTCCTTGCCCTACTGCAGACTACATTGGCCCACTCAGACTACATTGTTCCTTTCACTATTGCTCCTGGTCCTCTCCAGGCCTTGAAAATCTAGTTGCAAATACAATAGTCCTCTCTGTCTCAAATTGAGACTTTGTGGTTTTAATCCACTGTTGCAAACCTTTCAAAAAGAAACAGATTTCAGATGTGAGGCCTTATTACTTACTCATCTTCTCCTGCATTCTGGCATCTTGTGGAGGTAGACAAAGTCTTCAGCCATAGAAACACAGTGGTGTAAATGGCAGACCAAGGACCAATGGCTGGAAGTTAAGGGAGGGCATAATCAGACTGGAAATGCTCAAGAACTTTCTGACTATGAGAGATGTCCTGAAGCAGAAAGGATTGGACTTTAGGAGAAGGAGTGAGCTCCCCTCCTCAAGATGTCTCTAGGGAAAGTTTGGATGTCCCCTTGTTGGATGCGAGGCTGAATTGTTGTCTTTAGTTATGAGCTGGACTAGCTGGTCGCTCCCATTTCTAACGTTCCATGATCCTCTAAAGAGTCAGCTCTACTCTCAGGAGACTGTTCAAGTTCAGAAATCTCCCCAAACTTTTGTTCCAATGGATGATAATGTAGATAAAGTAAAGCCAAGAGGGGAATCAGAGGTCACATCAAACCCCTTAATTTTACGTCTGAAGAGACTGAGACAGTGAAACGTTAAGTGACTTTGCCTGGGTCACAGAGCTAGCAGGGGAATGATTTGAGATTTGAACAGTACATCAGGATTTCAAGGTACACTGTCTGTCTTCTCCTCTAGTAGGCATACCTGCTACTTCCCCTTCCTCTCCTATCTGCTCTGGAGATAATTCCTGTTATTCTGTTGAACTGCCTACTGTGTAGAGCATGTGAACAAGGTGGGTTTTAAACTCAAGGATACAACTTGAGGGAAATGTGCTTGCATGTTCTGTTTATCCCTCCCCACCCTTACTTAAATATGATGAGAATTTCTAAGATAGAGAGGAACTTGGCCTGAGAACTTTCATTATAAACTTGTAAACTGGTGTTTTGATTTTGAAATAATTTCTTCAATCATTATTAAGCTTAGTCATTACTGCTTGCCCCAAGAACTCAGAGATATCACATCAGTATCTATATGAGAACCATGTTTGCATCACAGAAAAAGTTTGGTAGGATTCCACCAATTTTCCCAAATAATCTATAAATATTGGAATTAATTTTTTCTTTAAAAGTTTCATAGGATTTGCTTTTAAATCCATATGGCCCTGGAGATTTTTTCCTATCGAGTTCATTGATGGCTTGTTGAATTTCATTTTCTGAGATGGGTTTATTTAAGGATTTTACTTTCTCTTCCATTAAACTGGGCAATTTATATTTTTGTAAATATTTATCCATTTCCCTAAGGTTGTCAAATGGATGGGCATAAAACTGGGGAAAATAATTTCTAATTATTGGTTTATTATCCTCTTTATTGGAAGTAAATTCACTCTTTTCATTTTTGACACATATGATTGGGTTTTCTTCTTTCTATTTTTAAATCAAATTGACTAAAGGTTTATTGGATCTTTTTTTCCATAAAATCAGTTCTCAGTTTTATTTATTCGTTCAATGGTTTTCATAATTTCAATTTTTTTCATCTGCTCTTTGTTTTCAGTGTTTCTAATTTAATATTTAGTTGGGGATTTTCAATTGATTCTTTTTCAGAGCTCTTTCAGTTGCATGTCCAACTCATTGGTTTCCTCTTTCTCTCTTCTAATTTTATTTTGTGGAAGCATTCAGAGGTATGGATCTTCCTCTAAGAAGTGCTTTCACTGCATCCTGTCAGTTTCAGTATGTTGTCTCATTATTGGGGTTCTCTTGAATGAAACTGATTGTTTCTATAATTTGCTGTTAGACCCTCTAATTCTTTAGGATGAGATTCTTTTGTTCCCAACTAGCTGTCAATCTATTTTTACATGGTCCTTTATTACATATCATTTTTAATTGCATCATGATCTGAAAAGGAAGCAATCACTTTTTATGCCTTTCTGCAATGGATTTTGAGGTTCTGAAACCCTAGTAGACTGTGAGTTTTTGCATATGTGCCATGTTCTGTTGAAAAAAAAAGGAATTTTCCTCTTTATGCTCATTCAATTTTCTCTAGAGGTCTATTAAATCTAGCTTCTCTAAGATTCTCTTCACCTCCTTAACTTCTTTCCTGTTTATTTTGAGGTTAGATTTATCAAGTTCAGAGAAGGAGAGATTGAGGTCTCCCACTAGTATAGTTTGCCATCTATTCCTTTCTCTAGCTCCCTTGACTTCTCCTCTAGGAACTAGGATGCTATCCGACTTGCCATGACACTGCACTTGAGCAAGACAGAGTTTCCTTCCTTATTTCTTTTTAAAAATTTACTTTTAGTTCACAGCTTTCAGTTCCACAAGGTTTTCAGTTCCAAAATATTCTCCCTCTTGCTAACTCCCCCTCCGCCCCCCATGGAGGCGTGCAGTGTGGTATAGGTTCTTTTGATGCTCTTTTTTCTAGCTTTATAAACTAATATTTTTTGGAAGTTTGATTGGCATGGCACTAAACAGGTAAAAATTGTTATTTTTTATATTACTTTGACCTAACCACAAACAAGTTATGATTTTCCAATTATGTTTAGCTGACTTTATTTGTGTGAAAAGTGTTCTGTAATTGTGTTCATGTAGTTCCTGGGTTTGTTTTGGCAGGTAGACTCCCAAATGTTTCATATTGTCAGCAATAACTTTCAATGGAATTTCTCGTTCTCTTTCTTGCTGGTGGGCTTCATTAGACAAATAGAGGAAGGCTGAACTTGTGTGGGTTTATTTTATATCCTACAACTTTGCTAAAGTTGTTTATAATTTCAAATAGTTTTCTGTTTCGTTCTCTTGGATACTCTAAGTATATCATCCTGTCATCTACAAAGATTGATAGCTTTGTCTCTTCTTTGCCCAGTATAATTCCTTCTATTTCCTTTTCTTCTCTTATTGCTACTGCCATCATTTCTAGTGGCAAATTGAATTACAGGGGTGATATTGGACATTCTTGTTTCAGTCCAGTCTTCCTAGAAATGCTTCTATCTCATCCTCATCACATAAAATACTTGCTGATGGTTATAGATAGATGCTACTCCTTATTTCCAGGAAGACTTCTTGTATTCCTAGACTTTCTAGTGTTTTTCACAGAAATGGGTGTTGTATTTTATCAAGAGCTTTTTCTGCCTCTATTGTGATAATGATATTATTTTGATGAGTTTTCTTATTCATATGATCTATTATACCCACAGTTTTCCCAATACTGAAATGGCCTTGCGTGCCTGGAATTAATCATACCTAATCAAAGTGCATTATTCTTATGATAAATTGCTGCCATCCTTTGGCTAAGGAGCAGATGGTCTCAGAGTTGTTTTGTCCAGTAAAAAGTGCAGAGAATCAGTTAGGCAAAGGATTCTTTTTTCTTTCTTTCATTTATTTAGTATTTATTTATTTTTAATTTATGTAATAAAACAAGCATTTCCATAACATAGTATGATAAAAATATCATTGTGTATGAAACTGCCGATCTATTATTTACCTCTTGTTATTCCTTTTAGATATATAATAAAGTTATCACGGAAATTCCTCTTTTTTCTAGGAAAAGAATTCTGAGTTCTGGGAAGACCTGAATCCAACCTAGGATCTCCAGCTTTCTTGGCCAAGTGAGCCCAAGGACTAAGGAGTTTTCCAGTTGTTCTAGCAGCCATGAAACTTATGCTGGAAGCCTGGCAGAGAAGAGTCAGGGAGTTTCTTGGCTTCTGATTGGGAGGTCTACAGCTAAGGGGCAAAAGGCCCTGTGTAGATGTGGTTTGCAGAGCAGGGCAGAAGGGAAAGAGTCCCTTCTTGGCAGGGGACCTAAGAGGATATTTCTATAGAAATATGGGCAGTGGAAGAGGTGTGGGGGTGGCAAAGCATTGTCAGACACATAATGGGGTATTCGGCAGCCTTAGGTGGGAAGATGTTAGGTAATGTGCAGTGCAAAATGAAGAGGGGTGGAGAAGAGGATTTTTGGATTTCAGAATTGTTTCTGTTTGTTACTGATGGGTAATATAAACTGGGGTTTTGGTAGGATTCAAAGAGCTAGCTGCGGCCCAGCTGGGGTTTCAGCCTTTCCCCTTCTCCCATTGAACCACTTATCCTTAGGACCAATGAAATCTGTTGCTCTTCTTGAGCTGCTGATGACATCCTAACAGAGGAATGTAACATTCATTTCCATGGCAACAGAATCATCATGGTTCCTATGCGACATCTCAGGAAACTTCCATGGCAACAAGATCAGCAGGGTTGCTATGTGGCATTTCTGGAGGACTTCTCTCCTCACCCTTGATTTTTGGTTCTGGTTTGGGGTGGAGTGCCTGGGGAAAATGAGCCATTACTTGTTCTTAATTTGCTTTCTGGTGAAAAGGGCAAGATTTCATATCAGGTATGTGCTGCCTTTCCCACCAGCCACAAATTTCCTTGTTGCTCAGAATTGAGGTCACACCCTTTGTGAATCCATCTCTCCTTGTGGGCTCACTCTTAGATGTTAGAGTTTGGGGCTGGAAGAGGATGTAGGAGATGAGCATCATGGAAGGAGAGGATGTCCAGGGTCACTAATTTGTTCTTTTCCTTCCCCCAACACCTCACTTCACAAATGAGGGCACCGAAGCCAAGAGAGAAGTGCCTCCATCTTCTCAAAGTGTTAGGTTGTGGACGTGGAATGCCAGCCCCAGGTCATCTTCTGGAGAAGGCAGTACTCAGCAGGAGAGACAGCTCACAGTAGAGGGACACCAGCCAGCCCTTTTTCCACCAGTAAGGGGAATTATTTCCCTGGGAGGCAGACATGGAAGATTCTCTGTCCATCCACTTTCCTCAAGTGGTCAGTGTTTGGCTTTAGGCAGGATAACATGTAGAAGTCCATTCTCATGAAGAGGTTTAGGTAGGTGCTGGGTGTCTGAGGGATATCATATAATCCCTCAGACAGGGTTCTTGTCTTGAAAGAATTTCAATAGGCCCCAAGCTGGCTTTTATAAAGTTATAAGTTTATTTATATGCTGGCTTAGTAGCTGGCAGGAGAAAGGGGGGGGGGGACTTGCAAAGCGCAGGGATCTAGGGTAGAGTTATAAAGTTTTACACTCTGCAGCAGGCAGGAGGAGGTTAAGGGAACCTGCAAAGACCTGCAAAGAGCTTTGGCTTCAGAAACAGTATTTATAACCCTGTGTTCAATATGGCAGTTGGAAGGATAGTTCAGATTCTTTCCAAGTCTGGGAACTAGGCTGATTATGGATTCCCAGAATTATTGTATTGAAACAGAGTTATGTTGTCAAGGCTTTCAGTATGGCTGTTGGGAGGATGAGCTAGGACATGAGGTATCATATTGAAATGGAATATTCAAGGAGTTAGGACACGAGGTATACTCAAACAAAGTTATCTTCAAGGCTTTTGGGTGCAGCTTTGCACACAGGCAAATTTCTAGCTATGCGAGACTTTCAACTGGGGGAAAGGGAGAAGCAGGAGTTGTGCCTTTATTGCAGAGTGTGATTTTTACAACTTAATCACAGGTTTGTTACAAACTAGTGTTACATACATAGATACCCAAACGCAAAGGAATTTTACAATACTTGGGCTACATAAAAAGGCATCCCATAAGGCATCCCATACCGCATCACTCAGACATTGACAAAATTGCTATTTTCATCCGATTCATTCCAAGCCAACAAAGATGAAAATTCTATAGGAACATCACCCTGGGGGCTATTAACTTGAAATGATAGGATACATTTGGTCAATTCTATGTTAGTGGCTACCTCCTTTCTTGACCTTGATAAGGGTTTATTACATACTACACTGAGGTGAGATGACCAAGGCGAGAAGACAAGCCTCAGGGAACCAATATGTATGATGATTTTTTTATACTGATATTCTGAGTCTCCCACCTATCCTTCCCCCCTCACATACCCACAACACAGCCAGTGTGTCTCCTGAGGTGTAGAGCTGACCACGAGATCTTTTAATAACTCTATACATTTTGTGTCTCTACCTCCCGAAGATGGCAGGGCATGGCTAACTTGTGAGAGACTGGTGCTTAAGTGTAGGTACACACACATATAATACACATACATAGATGTATATGTTTGTGTACACTTACACACACATTTTATTTATTGCCCTTGACTGACAGAGTTCCAGAGAGGAATCAACTGGGAAGGCAGCAGTCATTCTGTCCACAATAACTGCCTTCTTTTCTAGACTTTATCACTTCACATGGTGGAGCCATTGATAAAGTCAGTCTGTATCCAGGGGAGTAAGGGGGGTTGTAACTGGAGGAGGAAGGACAAGAAGAAGAAGAAGAAGGAGAAGGGACCACCAAACTTGAGATTTCTTTTGTTTTTGTTATTCTTAGCAGGTCTGCCACAGACCACCCAAGATTATAACCTCTGAAGGACCCTTATTAATTCATTTTGCACAGAGCCCAAAGTATATGGTATAGCCATATGGGAAAGTTCATGTGGGCATATGCAAGGGAAAAATGAATTTATAAAAGTCTTTGCAAGAGGATTATCTCCCATTGCTACTTCTCCAAGTTTGACGTAGAAGGGGTTTGCATTGTCCAAAAATCAATAGACATAGTCATTTTAAAGAACCTCTTCATGATTTCTCTAATCATCCACACTGGGGTCATGAGATTGTTCTACTTTTTTCTGTGATTAGGGGTAGGAAAAGGTCCACATTCTGAATGCCTTCAGGGCAGCTCTCAGTGCATCCAACTTTGCTTCTTCATCATTCTGCACTGAAAGTGAATTCCTCAGGCA
>JAQQSW010000074.1:106539-130898 GCA_028646575.1 Pseudocheirus occidentalis
GCTGTGAGTAAAGATGGTTATTAATGCCCTCTTGGTGGATTTCTGCTCTGATTCAGCAATTTTGAGAGCAGTTTGGAGCTATGCAATTAAAGTAAGCTCTGCATCACCATTGATCCAGAAATACCAATACTCAGTCTATATCCCAAAGGCATCAAAGAGGAAAGTTACACACATGTGTATGACTTTTGATTGCCTTGTCATTTTTGGGGGGGGGGGGGTTAACAGGGACATCCAAGGCTTGGCCCTTTTCTCACCTAGTGCTAGTTCTACACACAGGAACAATAGCAAAGAAGCCCCTTTGTCTAAACTGAAACAGAACGGAAATAAGAGAACGTAAATAGGAGATTCTATGCTGGACAATACAGAAGGAAGGAGTTCTCCCAGCGGGAGAGAAAGAACCCAGCTCTGTTGAGCGAGGATCTTGCATCTCAGACAAAGGGAAACTCCTCAAAGTCTTTCCTGTAGCAAGCTGGGAACCCGGACATCATGGAGACTGTTAGCTCCTCTCACATCTTCCCGCAGTCTTTTGCATCAGCAGCCTAAAGTGGGACTGACCTTGTCCATTTTCTCCCTGATCCAAATGATGAGTCTCCAAGGAGGGACTGGCTGAGAACTGAAGTTCTCCCCTCTCCCCAACTCTACCCCACCCCTTACACAGGGCAGAACCTTTATCTCCACCAGTTACTAGAGAGTCCCAAAAGCAGTGAGCTTGGAGACAGGGGTCACATTCCCTCCCTGGGCAGAAACTCTTTGAAGTCCTTTGCAAAGATCAGTTAGGGTTGGTCCAAAACCTCCAAGCAGTCAGAATAACACAAACATCAGTGACTAAAAGCACCAAAGTTGATCATCTTTTGGCTTCTGCATCCTTCTATGTAAAATGGTACTTTCAACCCATGTTTTCTCTAAAGTCTCTTCCACCTAACCCTAGCCTCCTATTCTCCCATCTGCTTGCTCTGCCACAGGGCACTGTCGGGTGCCCCCAACTCAGAAAACAATACTTAAGGCATATTTACAGTCCAGTCTTTGGACTGGATTATTTGTAGGCAATGATTTTCACTTTACCAATGAGGAGACTAATTCCCACAGATGTGATTTGTTTTGTACAAGTTGGTAAATCCAGAGCTCAGAGAGCACAAACGTTCTCTGATGATTTCAAGACCTCTTTCCTGTGAGTGAAAGAAGACTAAAGTTTAACTTATGAGTTATCTAAACAGATTCTCAACCTTTAGTCTCAAAAGTTAAACTGTTACCCAATAATGGAAAACTCCCACTTTTCTAAGCCCCATCTCCCCCAAGTCATTTTAACTATGATGGCTTCTGGGATGTCATGAAGGGAGTCAGAAAAAGTCTCCATGTTAGACAAGAAATAAAAGCCCTAGAAAAACCAGCCAATGGGGTTTGGAAACTCTCTTAAGCACACATATATCAACAAACGTTCATTATTTAGAATCTATTCTGAGTCTTAAAGGGTACTCTACTGTTTAAGGACATGAGAGATGAGAAGGGAAAGTCAATAGAGCACCAGGCCTGGAGGCAGGAAGACTTGAGTTCAAGTCCAGCCTCAGACACTTACTAGCTGACCCTCGACAAGTCACTTCACCCTGTTTTCCTCAGTTTCCTCATCTAAAAATGAATTGGAGAAGGAAATGGAAAACCGCTTCTGTATCTTGGCCAAGAAAACCCCAAATGGGATCAGGAAGAGTTGGGTGGATGAACAACAACAAACAATCAGAAAGAAAATGCCTTAGAGATTCTGATAAAGAAGAATAGCCAAGAACAGTGAGTGAGGGTCTCTATAAACAGGAGTCTCTAGTAGATATAAAAGGATGATGTCCACTGGGAGCATCTGCCCTCAAGAGATTAGGATCAGTCATCAACTTGGGAGCTTTGCAATGAGCATGAACAGGAGGTGGGAGGAACGTGGGGGCTCTGAGGTCATTTTCTTTTCTACTAAGTGCTTCCTAGTCCTACCCAAAAGCATCCCTTCTCTTAAATCAGTCTGGTTTTTGTATCCACCTTGGTGTTCAGCCGGCAAATTATGAATTGCATTCCTTTTTTAAAAAATTAATTTGTTTACTTTTAGTTTACAAGATTCAGTTCCACAATCCCTTGAGTTTCAAATTTTCTTCCCCTTCTTCTCCCTCCACCCCCTTGGTGGTATCAGTCAAATATAGGATTTGCAAACACTTTCCCATTAAACATTAGTCAGGTAGTAAATAAAGATTATAACCAATGGAATGAACAATGGGAAAGGGGAAACAAAGCAAAACAAGAAACAGAAAGAGAGCAGGTTGTTTGCTTCAATTTGCATTCAAACTCTATAGTTCATTCTCTGGATGTGGATATGTCTTTCCAACCTGAGTCTTTTGGAGTTGTCTTATAACCTTGTGTTGCTGACAAGAGTCCAGTCTATAAAATTTAGTCATCACACATATGTTGTGTCTGTGATTGTGTACAAGTTTCTCCTGGCTCTACTCTTCTTGTTCAGCATCAGTTTATTTAAGTCTCTCCAGGGTATTATGAAGTCTGTCTGCTCCTCATTTCTTTCTTTTTTTTGGTTATTAACTTTTGTTTATTTTAAGTTTACATCATTCATTTCCACAAGATTTTGAGTTACACATTTTCTCCCCATCTTTCCCTACTCACCACCCCAAAACAGTGATCCCACAGTATACCCCCTCCACCAACATGCTCTCTCCTTTATCCTCCCCCATAACCCCACTGGCTTTCTGCTAGGGTGAGATGGATCTTCCTACCCTAATGCCTGTATATTTCATTACCCAGTTGCATGTAAATAACAACAACAACAACAACAACAACAACATATATATATGCATATATATATTTACATATATATTTTTTTAACATTTGATTTTAGATCTTTAAATTCTAAATTATTTCCCTACCTCCCTCATCACCCACCCCCACTGGAAAGACAAGCAATTCAATACAGGCAGTACATGTGTAGTTACACAGAACATCTCCACAATGGACATATTGTGAAAGACTGACTATATTTCCCTCTTTCCTATCATGCTCCCCCTTGTTATGTTCTGTACTTTGTCCCTGTCCCTTTACATAAGTGTGTGCTTCTAGCAACCCTATTCCCAACCTGCCCTCCCCTCCATCATCCCCCCTCTCATTGCCTTCCCCTCTACTCTCCCGTAGGGAAGATACCCATTTTAGAGTGTATGTCATTCCCTTCGTAAGCCAAAATTAATGAGAGTAAGGTTGACCCATTCCCTTTTGCCTTTCTGTTTTCCCCCTCCATTGTAACAGTTATCCCTTGCCTTTTCTATGTGAGATGATTAACCCCATTCTGTCTCTCCCTGTCTCCTCTCATTCTATTCCTCTCCCACCTCTCAATTTCACTTTTAAAAATATCATCCCTTCCTATTCAATTGATCCTGTTCCCTCTGTCTATGTACACATATATACACACTCACATATGTATTCATACATGTATGTGCCCTCCTATTTAGACATATGTGTATGTATACATATATGTACATTTATATTCTCTTCAACTGTCCTCATACTGAGAAAAGTTTCATGAGTTACAATTATTGTTTTTCCATGTTGGCACATAAATAGCTCAACTTTGATAAGTTCCTTATGATCTATTTTCCATGTTTGCCTTCTCATGCTTCTTGTATTTGAATGTCAAATTTTCTATTCAGTTCTTGTTTTTTCAACATGAATGCTTGAAAGTCCCCCCAACTCATTGAATGACCGTATTTTCCCCAGAAACATTATACTCAGTTTTGCTGGGTAGGCGATTCTTGGTTTTAATCCTAGCTCCCTTCATCTCCAGAATATCATATTCCAGGCCCTTGTATCAGCAAGCACCTTAGCATACCCAGGGAAGCTGCTAGCACAGGTTCTTAGATCTGATTTTCTAAAGGAAAGCAACTCAAAATGGGTTAACAATCTTTCTTTAATCAAACAAACATATCATTTACCTAGTTCAGGGGAAACAGTCAGCACCCTGAACTCCAGAGAATACAAACACAAGTTATAAGCACAAGTTACAAGCAGACCAAGAAGCAAATTAGCAGATGGGTTTCCAACCATCTGACCATTACATCCATTACCTATTCAGTTACCAGAGAGGGAAGCACCAACATCTGGGTTTTTCAAAGCTGGGGGGCTCAATGACTTCCCAGAATCTCTTCTGGCCAAATCACACAACTCTTTTCAAAGTGAGCCCCAAAGCAAACCTCACATCACGGTGTATAGGCTTCTCATGGGTCAGAGAATGTCCCAGCCCTCATGACCCACTCTCCAATTACAAAGTAACAAGGTGTGACCATTCCCAAAAAACAAGCCTCCCACCACAGTCTCCACATAACCGCATTCAGCCTATTAGGGAGCAGAGTATGCTTTCAAATCAGGGAACATTCTCGGAGCCATTTAAGCCTATCAAAGGGTCTAGGGACAGGAAAGATCTTCAGATTCTCTTTACAGCCCTTCATTACATTAATGTAAAAGCTGCCAGGTCCTGGGTTATCCTGATTGTGTTTCCACAGTATTCAGACTGTTTCTTCTTGACAGCCTGTGATATTTTCTCCTTGATCTGGGGACTCTGGAACCTAGCTATGAAATTCCTAAGAGTTTTCTTTTTGAAATCTTTTTCAAGAGGTGGTAGGTGAATTCTTTCAATTTCTATTTTGCCATCTGGTTCTAAAATATCAGGGCAATTTTTCTTGAGAATTTCTTGAAGTACAACTTCTAGGTTCTTTTTTTCATCATGGCTTTCAGGTAGTCCAATAATTTTTAAATTGTCTCTCCTGGATCTATTTTCCAGGTGAGTGGTTTTTTCAAGGAGATATTTTGCATTACCTTCTATTTTTTCATTTGTTTGTATCTGTTTAATAGTATCTCGATTTCTCATAAAGTCATTTGCTTCCATTTGCTCCACTCTAATTCCGAAGGAATTATTCTCTTCAGAAAGCTTTTGAGATTCTTTTTCCATCTTGCCAATTTGACTTTTTAAGACACTCTTCTCCTCACTGACTTTTTGGACCTCTTTTGCCATTTGAGTTAATCTATTTTTAAGGTGTTATTTTCTTCAGTCAGGTTGTTGACTCTCTTTTCATGATTTTCTTGTGTCATTCTCATTTCTCTTCCCAATTTTTCCTCCACTTCTCTTATTTGGTTTTCAAAATCCTTCTTAAGCTCCTCTATGGCTTGTAACCACCTTACATTTTTTCTTGGAAGCTTCTAGTGTGGGAGTTCTGGCTGTATTGTCTTCCTCTAGTTCCATGCTTTGAGCCTTTTTGTCCCCAAAAAAGGAATCTAAAGTTGTATTGCTGTTTTTACTTTGCTTCCTTTGCCTGCTCATGTTGCCATTTAATTACTTGACTTTTGGCCTCTTTAGAACTCTGCTTTCAGAGGGGAGATCTTTGTTCCAAATCACTGGGGTTTTAGCAGCTGCCAGAGCCATTATGAAGCCACAGTCTCTGTAGCTCCCACCAGCTCTGGCTTACCGATCACACATCACAAGGCCACCACCCAAGATCATGATCATGATCCAGGCAGCTTAAGGCAAGAGTACTTAGCCTCTGAATGATTCATTCCCCCCCCCCCCCCGCTATCTGTAGGTCATAAGCTCTGAAGCAGCCACATGGAGGTGGCTGCAGGGCCACTGCTTCTGCTGCTTTCTTACCCTGCAGGCAGTCAGCAGGACCCACTTCTCTCCCCCAAATTTAGGCAAATTCTATTGACCTTTCACTTTGTCCTTGTTTCTTATAGGTTGATAATTCTGGAAACTGCCACAGCTGCCAGTGATCCATTCTCCTGAAAGTTCCAGCCACAGCTTGTCCTGTCCACCTTGGGGCCAAGCCATGGTTTCAGTCTGGGCTGGTTTTGGCTTCTAGCACATTGGGATGAACCCTTCTTGTCCCGCCATCCAGGCTGCTTTCAGTAGGACCTTTGTTTCTCTGTACTTTTATTAGTTATGGAGCTCTAAAATTTGTTTAGATGGGGGTTATGGGGGGAACTGCAGAGTTGCCGCCACCTTGGCTCCGATTACATTCATAATTTAATTGTCAAATTCTTTCTAATTACCTATCTTCTAATCCAGGCCCTTCACTTTTGACATGGGACTTGTCACTTCAGTGGAATACATGATACCAGTTTCTGAGTATAGCATTTGTATTTTGATTGAGCTTACATACAGTAAAGATAAAATGAAAAACAAATACCCCTGTTTCAGTTGTTGTTGTTGTTGTTCTTGGTGGTGGTGGTGGTGTGTGTGTGTATGTGTTTGTGTGTGTGCGTGCACATCCGTGAGAGCTTATATGTGCTTGTACTATGGATGCACTATGAGTATCTTTACCTCTCAGTTGGACATCCTTCCCAAAATTTCATTTATAATGCCTCTTGGTGAAATGGAGATAGTCCTGGAATTTGCCTTTGCTTGGATGCCAAATTTGGAATACCAGCATCTTAACTCTCCATTTTTCAGTGACAAATTAAGGCAAAACATTCACAGAAAAGAGAACATCAAAATGCAGGGTAACTCAGTCAATTAGTAAGTTCTCAATTCAATCACAAAGTATAAAGTCAAAGCACTCCACCTTTGGCTAGTACACTCATTTAGTCAATCACCAAGTTTCTCTTCCCAAGTGGAGATTAGTTTTCAATCATAAACAAAGTACATTCATTTGGTCAGTCACAATGCATAAAACTCAAGAGTTTCCCACCCCTGGATCACAAGTGAATTACAATTATCATCAGTTAATACCAAGTACCTTCTCAAAAGGGGCAGTGGAGAGCACAAAGGTCATCGACTCCTAAACCACAACGAAGTTAAAATATCATCCCAGCATTCAATACCCAAGGAGAGATCTTTTCTTCATCTTGACCTGAGGGAAGTTCTCAGTAATCTCTGTTCCCGGGAAGACAAAGCTTAACAAAGCCACAATATACATTTCCAGTGTCCTCATCAATTCACTCTCTGCCTGCAGAACAGTCTCAGGACCCCTAAAAACATCAGCAAGACCCTTATCCAGGATTTCTGTAAACATACAACAAGAAAGTCCTCCTTCAGGGCTTCTGAACCGACAGCCAGGTTCCAGGACCTCTGCAACAACAGCATTGTTCTTTATCAGCAGATGAATCTGGCAAAACAACATCAAAACAGACAGAAACATTACCAGCACCACAGTCATGCCTCTTAAATTCTCTGTAACTCTGAGTATCAGTTCTCAAAAGTCTTGGGCAGCTCCAACTGGCCCTCAGCAGTCGAGGTGGCTTCAGCTGGCAGTTCTCCCTCCCTCCTTTCTTCCCTTCCTTTCTCTCTCTCAGCAACTGTGGCCCCCAGCAATTTTCCATGTTGCTGCTCCCCAAAAGTATTTCTGCCTCTCTCTTCCTGGGCCTCTCTGTAAACCCGTGGTACCAGCTCCTCCCAGTTCACCCTCTCTCTTCATGTCAACAAGTCCATCCCAAAAGTGGGATTCACAAGCTCTAGGTTTCAACAACCAACCTGAAAACCAAGCCAATACAGGGGGATCTTTAAATTCCATTACCATTACAGATCATGAGAATTGAAACATTAGAAGCCAGGAATGGGAGGGCCAATGAGGTAGGAGGTCTAGGTGAAAGCACAAGGGAAGGCTCAGAAAGGTGATTCCTTTGGCCTTTGGATTTTTGGGCAGGAAGGCTTCAGAAAGCTTCTGCATGTTTGTATCTGGTTCATGATATCTTTTGAAATCTTAAAATCTTAAATTTCTAGAAACTTGTTCAAAAGAAAAAGCACTCCCTCTTTGGGTAAATGGATCCATTTGTTCCTATCCAGGAATTTCAGAAATTCTTTGGGAATTCTTCAAGACAGTGGCCCTGCCATTACAACAGCCAGGTCTCTGTACCTACCATGTTCATTCACAGTCCTCTGCTCACTTCATGGAAATGCAGCCCTGCTGCCTAGTGAATTCAATCCAGATTCAGGGTCTTCCACTGTATGATCCCAAAGCACTGGGCTTAGACTAAGGAAAACTTAAATTGCTCTTTGGCGTTTGACCCTTGCCAGCTGTATGGCCCTGAGCAGATCACTTAACCCATTTACTTTGGCTTCCTCAAAAGTAAAATGGGGAGAATAGTATCACCCACTTTGTAGGGTTGTTGTGAAGGCCAAGCCTGGCAAAGCACATGGCACAGCACCTGGCACAAAGGAGGCAGGAGAAAAAATGCTTATTCCCTTCTCTTTTCCTTCCCCCTTCACCCCACATGATGCCATGACCCTGCCTCATTATCTTTTCCCAAATGTCCATTGAATGCACATATGCTGATGTTGTTCTCCCTACGTGGAGAGCCAGCTCTCTCATTGCTACTTACACAATCCTGTACTTCCTTCAAGGGCCGCTTTTAGATGGAGAAGAAAAATGAACAGAATGTACAATATCTAGACTTAAAGCTGAATTTTTGCTTTAGGTGTAATGATAAAAATGAGGAAAAAATCAAGAAAAAAGAAGAGGAGGAGGAGAAACAAAGGAGAAGGAGGAGGAAGAGGAGGAAGTGGAGGAAGAGGAAGAGGAGGAGGAAGGGGAGGAGGAAGAAGAAAGGGAAATGGAACAAGAGGAGAAGAAACTAGAATCGATGTTTAGGCATTTTTGTCTAGCACTGGGGGAGCTCTCCATCCATGATCAATTTAATGAGCAATTGGGGAAGGGAAAATGGTGAATGTTTTCTTGAAACTGGTCACATACAGAAACAGGAGAACACAGCGATCCTCTGCAGCCAGACCCTAAGACTGATGGAGCTCTTCTCAGCCATGCAATAAGCTTAGACAATTCCAAAGGGGGCAAAGGCTGTCTGCCTGCAGAGAAAGAACTATGGCATCTGAATGCAGATCAAGGCATACAACTGTTACTTTTTTGTTGTTTTTTGCTTTCATGATTTTTTCCTTTCGTTCTGTTTCTTCTTTTACAACAGGACTGATGTGGAAACATGTTTAACATGATTGCACACATATGACGTATATCAGATTGCTAGCTGTCTTTGGGAGGGGGAAGGAGGGAGAAAAATTTGGAATTTAAAATCTTATTTAAAAAACGAATTCTGTGATTTATATTTACATGTAATTGGAAAAAATATAATACTATTTTACAAAAAAAATATTGATCCCAGGGGGTGAGTGCTGGGAGGAGGTTATCTTGTAGACCCCAGCTGTCATTTTGGAAGTGAATAAAACACAGCCCAGAAGGGTCCCACACCTTGCCAGCTAGTCTCCCAGAGGGATATTTCAGGGCTTCTTCCCCTTTATACAGTGCTTTGGATTTTCCACCATTCATGCTGCCAACATGTGGCTCAGATTCTTAACCTAACCAGGGGCTGCTCTTGCCCTTTGCTCAAAGATGTTGGCAATATCCAGTGTTTTTCTCACTGAATGATTCTTCCTTCCAGAGGCTACAAATGAGGGGCATTGCACCTTTGTAGGAGCAGCAGTGACATCTGCAGGGAGAACAAGGTAAGACGTGTTTTTTCCATTCTGGGAATGAAATGAGAACTAAACAAAATGGTTTCTCTCAACTTGGATTGACCCTTTTAGCTACTGCCATGCTTCCTCTTTGTCTTAGCAGCCTCTTCATCATCTCCAGCGACTCTCATGTGCTCCCACTGCCCTCAGGTGGGTCCTGGGTTATTGGAAAGAGTGCTGGATGTGCAATAAGAGGACCTGGTTCTAATCCTGGTTCTCCCATTTGGGCCAGTTTTCCCAGTCTGTTATCCTGAGCCTATTTCATCTAAAATGTGAAGGAGTAGCAAGGATGATGTCCATATTCAGGATCTTTTATCTTAGGAGGCTTTTTGTGAAGTCCTAGAGTAAGGTTAGGGGCTCGTAGGCAGACTGCTGTGCTTGTGTTCAGGATCATACAGTCATCTGTTTTAAGAAAGCATTTGCAGAAATGGTTTGAGACATTTTAAAATGCCATCCACAAGGTGGGATCACATCTTATGTTTCTGTCCTAAAAGTCCACACACATACACACACACACACACACACACACACACACACACACACCCTCTCCACACACACAGACCCTCCATACACCCCACACCTCCACTGGTTTTTTAACTCATAAACTTTTCTACTTTTTGGGCACTTGGGTCTTGTGACAGGTAATATTCCTCAACTCAGCAATATCACAGAGACTGATGACATTTCTAATGTGGGCTCTTGAGAGTGTATTTAAATGTGCTTTTTCTTCACCTTGGATTCTGAGCGTTTGAGAGAACATTGGTAAGGGAAGTGGAAATAAAGGAAAAAAACATAACATGGTGCTAAATTTTTGTCTTGGTCAACTTATTTTGTAGCTTTAAGTATGTGTGTGTCTGATCACTATGTGAAGACTCTCTTTGTAGCCTGAGACTGGCACAAGAACAACACCCACTTAAACTCTGCAGTGGTGCATTGACTTATCCCCAATAATTACCAACAAGTGGGTACAAGACAATGGGATGAGAGCAAGATTACATAGAGAGTGCAGAGTCTTGGTACTAGGGAGAAACCATGTGGCCAAAACTGAATCTCTATCTCTACCCTGGAGAGATTGGCAGCTCTCTTTCTTGGGGACAAATACAGACCTTGGCCAGGTATTGGATAGTGTCATTTTTTCTTTTTAAATGTAACTTTAGTTTTTGAACTTGACAAAGTGAAGGGACAACCCAATGATGCATCTGTAATCCTCATAAATCATGGTATCAAGTCATAGCCTAGTTTACTTTCAGTGGCCCAATACTAGAACACATCATTGCCACACAAACGAGGAACATACCAAAAACCCTTTTGTAGCTAGATCTGTGAAATGTTGTCATACTTCTTCCACAATATCAGAATTTAGGATTTTTTCCCTACATGGAACAGAGAAATCTGGGATTCTAAGAAATTATAGGAAGTGAGGATTGTAAAATATGCCAATAAATGCTACTGACTACCAATTGTTTCCACATATCACAAATACACTTGCACACCTATGCATATGTGTGTGAACTGGACTGTCTTAGAGGAGAGAAAGTGAGTTTTTGGAGACATGTACATCCAAAAGTCCCTCTGATGAATGGGATTTTCCCAGGCTTGAAACATGGATTTCTGAAAGTCACCAAAGAAAAGTCTAGATTTCTTGGGTATCTGGCTTTGGGTCTTAGTAAGAATGAACAAAGATAGGACTTCTCTTCCTCTGGCAACAATAATCCTTCCCCAGAAATATTCATATGTTTTTCACATATGGACCAGTAACATAGGTATTTTGTTTCTTTCCCTGTCTTCATAAGATTTTAAAAGGCAGTAAAGCCAAAACTTTGTTGAAACCTAGATTTACCTCCATAGTCCCCTCTAATGAATAATCATCCACGGTGCAGAGATGCACCCAGCAAGTATACAATAGCATCCCAAGAATCTGAGTTGAGTTAGTAGAGAAAATAAGAGGTTATTTAGAAAGTGAAGGAATAAACTTAGTTTGAAAAATATGAGATTGTAAGTACAGACCAAGAACTAGCAAAATGTCCAATACATAACAGTTCAATTAAGATGAGTTTTTTCTTTAGGTGAAAGTACAAAATGTGGACAAGCAGCCAAATATACTAGAAACTGTTAGAGGCTGGTGACTGATCTGGGGAGTCAGAAACACTTGGGGTCTTCTAGAGCAACTCATGGCTTATGAAGAGAGACCTCTGATGCAATGGGACTGGTGACAAAGTCAACGGAGAATTGAAACTTAGGTAGTTTGTGTCTAGCAATGGGGGAAATTAGATTCATTATTTTAATGACCTCTTGTGAGAAATAGAATAGCTGATTTAAAGTTACTGAAAGAAATGAATTTTTCAATGGTAGTTTTTTCTTTGAAATGCTTTTATCTTTATTTTGCTCCAATTTAAAAAACATTTTTATTTAAAGATTTGAGTTCCAAATTCTCTTCCTCTCTCTATCCCTCTACTGTCTCCTCCCTGATATGGTAAGCAATCAGATAGAGGCAGTGTATGTGCAGTTATGTAAAGTAAAGGAAATGAATTTTTAAAAAAACTTCCTCACTTTTCTCACTTGACATGAAAGAGTGTTCTTCAGACTAATAGGAAAACCTGGGCCAGGGTCTTTTAGGTTGTTCCACTTGTAGAAGTGCTTTCAATTAATCCTTTCCTCAGGAAAGTTACTTCCCTTTTCTCTTTCCACCTGCCTGTTTTGTTCTGTTTTTAAATAGAGAGAGCAAGCTTGAGAGATGGAACTGGTCCATATTAGAGTCAGATAATAAAATGATAAACAAAATGGTATGAAATGATTTTTGTAAGAGTTTAAGATGTCACCATTTCCTCACCACATGAAACCATCTGAAATTCAAGTATTGACTGAAAAGACTGAAGAAATGGGAGCACACGCTTCCTCTCATGGATGGATGGCTCTTGCTTTTCTCTCCTGTAAGAACATAGCAGTCAACTTGCTTATCCCTGTTTATCTGGCTCTCCCTTGCCCTTGTTAATTAATGACAAAGATTCTGAGAGAGGGAGGAAGCTTTTAGAGGCTTCTACCCTTACTTCCAATGGAATAAAAAACAAATGACAACAAAACATCATTACCCAAATCTTATACAAAAAGCTATCCTGCTTCTATCCGAAAATGGACATCGAAGGGGAGGGAACCTGTTTCCCATTCTGCTGTTAGATGGTACTAACTTTTAGAGATTTCTGTTTCAAAGCAGAAACATTGCCTATCTCCTAAAGCTAGACAGAAACCTACATTATTCCTCTTCCCCTATTACATTTTCCAGATGGCTACAAGGAGCTCTTATTTTTCATTTCAATCTTCAGAATTTCAACATACCTGTCATCTTCTTTATCCTGGACAGCCTCAACTGAATCAACTTTTATTCCAGCACACTGAGGTTTTTTGTGCTCAGGATTCTGTTGTACAATACGCTAATGATCTCTATTTAGTGCATCAATAACTCTCAAGAGCAGTCCATCTCTCTCTTCATTACATTAATAAAAAATGATTAATTAATTAATAGAGAGGTTAATAGAAAGATGAGAGCTCTGGTCTAGAATGAAATCATGAAGTTCTGAACCACATACCATGAAGGAAACAAACTGGTGAGGCTCTTTTGAGTGACTTTCACAGTTTTTGGATTCTTTTTTTAAATTTTAAATCACAGGACATTTTAATATACAGGATATAATGTTTGAATGCCAAATTTAAACAACATAGGTTTCACACCACTTCCTTCTCTGGGCAATTCTTAGATGCTTTTTCAAAGAGTAAACAAAGTTCCCGACAGGATTGGGTTGTGTCTACAACAGTGTTGTGAACCTAAGAAAAGAAAATGTTTTGTAAGACAGACTATATTTCCCTCCTTCCTATTCTCCCCCCTCATTTGTTCTGTTCTCTACTTTGTTCCTTTCTCTTTACAGAAGTGTAAACTTCTTACAACTCTCCCCCCCCAACATGACCTCCCCCCCATCATTCCCCCTTCATCCCCTTCCCCCTTACTCTCCTGTATGGCAAGATACTCAATTTAGAGTGCATGTCATTTCTTCCCTAAGCCAAATTCAATTAGATTAAGGTTAACCCATTTCCTTTTGCCTTCCTGTTATTCCCCTCCATTGTAACAATTATCCCTTGCCTCTTCTGTATGAGATAATGTACCCCATTCTATCTCTACTCATCTCCTATCTTTATATTCCTCTCTCATCTCTCAATTTCACCTTATGTATACACACATACAAACACACATTTATATTCCTTTCAATTTTCCTCATATTGATTAAAGTGTCATAAGTTACAATTATCATTTTTCCATGTAGGCATGTAAGTAGTTAAACTTTGGTAAGTTCCTTATGGTTTATTTTCCCTGTTTACCTTTTCATGCTTCTCTTGCTTCCTCTATTTGAATGTTAGATTTTCTATTCAGTTCTCATATTTTCATGAAGAATGCTCGAAAGTCTTCAACCTCATTGAATGACCATATTTTCCCCTGAAACATTATACTCAGTTTTCTTTTCTCTTCTCTTCACTTTTCTTTTCTTTTCTTTTCTCTTCTCTTCACTTTTCCTTTTCTGTCCTCTTCTCTTCACTTTTTCTTTTCTTTTCTCTTCTCTTCACTTTTCATTTTTCTTTTCTTTTCTTTTCTTTCCTTTTCCTTTCTTTTCTTTTCTTGGATTTTTGCATCCATATTAATTGAAATTGACCTAAAATTTTCTTTCTCTGTGTTTGCACTTTTTTTAGGTCAAATCTCCATCTTTGGGGTATTCTTCAGTTGTCCCAGGATGACTACTGCTCTACCCCAACTCTGGTTTATTTTTGCTACTCTGTGTTTACCTCAAATCTTTGTTCTGCCTTGTTCATCAAGGAAATCTGGATATCTTGGAATTTTCTGACCTACTCTGCCATTTTCCCAGAATAACTGTCCAGTAGCAGACTTTTTAACTGAGAGGTTCAATGCCAAGGATTTTCTCACCTGAGAGGTTCTTGTCCTATTGTCAGCTGGATCAATTCTGTTCATGACAGTTTGCAAATGTAATATAGTTAAATTTTTTCTGTTTGTTTCATTTCTGCTGACATCTCCATCTTATTATTGATGCCCCCTCCACTCATAGCTCTCCCCTAACCATTTCATTGAACTTAAAAAAAAGAGTTTACTGTGTTAAGTTGTGTTTGGTGCCACTGTAATCCTAATTATTGCCCAATTGATTTCTAGGTTTTCTAGAATGAGGACTTCTTTCCTCCATGCTTTCCTGTTATGTTCATTTGTTTCCAAGATATTGGCCATCCAGCTTCTTTCACTGATTTGCTCCCCACCCCCATTTCAAAACCACCACCAAGTAGTTTTCATGGTAACTGCTTCATGATAAAATTTTAGATGCAGTAATGTTCGGCTCCTTTCATTCCTTTTCCCCCATCCTTCCCCCTGAGTTTTTGACTTTTTGTTACTCATCAGGTTTTGATAGACAAATTTGGTGGCCTTTTCTCTGTCTTCATAGCAATTTGTGTCTCTACCACTTTTGTTACAATGGAGCTCCTCTTCTACATAGAGATTCTCTCCCCTGTCACTTTTATGATTTTACTCTGGCGCTCCTCTTCTCATTCTTCTATGTTGGTTCACAGTCCATTTCTCTCTTGGTAAACCTGGGTGTCCTATAGTGCTCTGTCTGTGTAGCCTTCTCTCTTGACACTATTTTTGGGGGAATCTTATCAAATCCAGTCGTGTGAATGCCTACCTCTCTGAATGAATCCCAAATCTATATCCAGGCAGAATATTTCTCCTGAGTTACAGATCCAGTCAGCCAATCACTCACCTTGCATTCATGAAGAATTTCAGGCTCAGCATCTCCAAGTTGGAAGGCATCATCTCCTCAAATCTCATATTTCCAACTCCTCGCTCTCCCTTAATTCCTATATCATATCTGTTAGCAAACCTTGTTGCATCTGTGACATCTCTGCAACCTACTCCTTTCTTTCTAGTTACACAAGCACTACTACCTTAGTTGGGGTCTTTATCCCCTTTTGACTATTCTCTTGAGTAGTCTATTAAAATAGTCTCATTTTGAAAATGCTCCTCTTCTCTCCAGAGCCCATATTAATTAGAAACAATACTTTTAAGTGACAAAAAAGGGGAAGAAGAAAAAGAAGAAAGTAAAACTGGTCCAATACAGTGGAAAAGTCTGAATATATATTCAATGCTCCATTCCCATCTCCACACTTTACATGAACCTTCCACCTATGCCAAGGAGTAAGGAGGCAGGCTCTTCTCCCATCTGCTCTTTCAGTTTTATTTGCTTTTGAAATTTTGCAAAATTATTGACTTTGAGTTACAGAGGTGAGAGAATAGAGTCTGAGGATGTGTGACTAGAGTGCCCTTACTTGCTTGCAAATGTGGGCAATTATATTACTGATGCCTAGGTACTTTTTCCAGGATTTACCCTCAACAAAGTTTGCAGCCTGAATGATTTTAAGCTGATGCTTCTTTCTTGCTTTGATGCAACCATGAATTCTTTGGAAGCTGGACCAGTTTGCATGTTGTCCTTGCTCAGGTTCTGCCTTGGGAATGGCATTGAGGAAATGACTGTTGTCTCTGCCAGGAATCTTTTCTGTCGGATAAGAGAACCATTAATCACCACAACAGAAGTAGAAAGTGGTTTCAGCTTAGTGATTTAGAAAGTAAACGTTTGGCTTTAATTCCCTTTAGAACTATATCTAAATTATCTCTCTCTATCATTTCTAAAGGGAGAAGACTCTCGTCAAATCCCTATAAGGGAAACAGGCAGTTGTCAAGCTTCCAAACTGTAAGTGCTCCAGATAGAGAGGTACACCTATGTAGTACTAGGGTCATGGGAGGATCACTTTAGAGAGAAATGTGGCAATATCCTGGTCAAGTTACCAAGCTTACCATCTACAACCCTATGTCTTTGGTATCCTTTGTTGGGAAATATGCTGGATGGGTGGTATTGTATAGAAGGAGGAAAATGATATATTTTAAAATATATTTATAATAGTCATTTTTTGTTATTCCAAAGAAATCAAGATATCTAAAATACTTAAGGAGAAAGACTCTCTGAACAAGTTCTAGACATTAACATAAAGGAATACTTCAAATCAAAATGAGTCAATAATAGCAGCAGAGAGAAATCTAGAAACAGCACCATGAATTAGTGCAAGCAGAGAAAGTAGACCTTGAATAAAAGAGTCTACAGAAATTGAAACCACACCAAGAAGACACTTAACCTTGAATGTAAAGGAACATGATGTCCCTCTGGAGCTGAAGGGGCAATGCAGTAAAGGGAATACAGAAGCAAGTAACTGATCATTTGTTGTTGATAGGTTGTACTTAATGTAAGAGGCAGCTAAGTGGCACAGTGGATAGAGTCTCTGACCTGAAGTCATATTCTTCCTGAGTTCAAATCTGGTCTCAGATACTTACTAGCTGTATGACCCTGAGCAAGTTACTTAACTCTGCCAGCCTCAGTTCCCTCATCTGTAAAATGAGTTGGAGAAGAAAATGGCAAACAACTCCATTATCTTTGTCAAGAAAACCCTAAATGTGGTCTCAAAGAGTTGGGCTTAACTGAACAGCAATTACTAAATATAGTTCAATAGACTCAACTAAATGATGGAAGAAATGGAATTAGAACCTGATTCTGTCCTGAGTCCAAGGTAAGCATGCACACTTTTAACATACTTTCTGATTTTTCTTTTCCAGAGAAATCCGAAGGAAATAAGAATGGAAGATTTGAAGGCTATGGAAGAAGCTTGAGAAACCCAGGAAGTTTCCAAATTCTTCCAGGTAGCATTTGCCATAATGAGACAGTCCCATTCACAGATTCTTTTCCCATTTCTGTATTATGAGAATTAGGAGGGAAGTTGTTTGTGTGAGCCCTCTTGGAAGGTGACAATAAGGGAGGGCAGGATGTGGAAGAGGAATAAATGCAATGGCCCCAACATGAGGGCTGCTGGCAGCCAAAAAGGCAAACACACAAATATTTCTACAGAGAGAGAACATTGCTCTCCTCATTTCTGGGAATTCTGAATCAGGCAAGAGTGGAAAAAAGACAAAGTTATTCTTTGAAGTGCCATTAGCCATAGATGTTTGTTATGGATCCAGAAGTGTGTGGCTAATGAAGATGTTGGATGGCATGCTTCCATCTATCAAAGAAAACAAATGTAAAGGAAATGGCGGGAAGAGGCATCATTATACAGTGGTATTATGTGCCACCCACTGTGCTAAACACTTTAAAATGATCTCATCTGATCTTCACAGCCTTGTAATGTAGGGACCATTTTTACAGCTGAGGACACTGAAGCAAAGAGAGGTTAAAGTGAACTTGCCCAGAGTCACATGAGCTAGGATCTGAGGTCAGATCTGAACTCAGGGCTTCCTGACTCCAGGTCCAGTAATTCATCTATTACACTGTCCAGCTGACCTTGTGTTTGTCCTTTGTTCTCAAGACCAAGGATGGGGAGATGGTCACATGACTTGCAGTTGATTTTGATCAGAGTGAGGGAGAACTGGGCAAGGTCACTAGCCTCACTGTCTCCTCCAAAGCCATTTGGGGCCAGTGGATAAATATTCATCAGGATGACTGGGGATGGCCCAGGATACAGTGGAAAACCCGGACCCTTTTACGCTAAGGCCTTCTCAGGTTCTCACTTAGAGTGAGGTAATGCCCATTCAATGAAAAGACTTCTATAAGAAGTGAGTCAAGGGAAGGCTCCTTCAACTAGAAAAAAAGAAGAAAAATCAAGCTGAGTGGGGAAGACCCTCACAGTTGCTGTTCCAAAGAGAAACAGTTAACATTGACATTCCCAGTAAGGTGAGAGTGCCCAAAATACAGCCATTAAGTGGAACTTGGGCAGGGACCTATTTTGGTCCAATATATGAGCTTCAGAGTGAGCTGAGTTTAAGGGTTTGTGAAAGAAGAAAGAAAGAAAGAAAGAAAGAAAGAAAGAAAGAAAGAAAGAAAGAAAGAAAGAAAGAAAGAAAGAAAGAAAGAAAGAAAGAAAGAAAGAACTGAGATCCTCCTGACTCCAGGTCCGGTGCACTGTTCACTGTGCCACCTAGCCACCTGTGTGTGTGTGTGTGTGTATGTGTGTTTTGACTACAAAGTGGAATCCCTGCCTACTATGGTGAGCAGATCAGGGTTGGGTGAAGCAGACAATTTCTAGGGTCCTTTTTCTAGCCCCTCCCTCACTAAGAGGTGAGCAGTGCAGTCCTTAAGAACTCTCCTTGGACACCAGGGCTGTCTATCCCACTGTTGCTCCAGTCAACAGAGGAGATGACGCTATGGCTTGGACTGTGTCCATGGTTGAGACCATAGTTCTCAGGGTCTCCACACCTGTTCCTTTGTCACATGCCTGTCAGCACTAAAGGCAAATAAAAATGACAAAAATAAGGAGGCATAATTGTTTTGATTTGTGCATAGCTTGGATTTGTGCATTTAGAGTCTAACTTTAATGCTAACCCTAAATACATGTGCCTCAGTCTCTCTTCCAGGATCAAAGAAGTCCAGTGACAACATTAAAGTCACAATCAGTGGCAATGGCCCTGGATAGAATGGATGACCTTGGCATCTTCAGCATCTAACAATGCCCTCAGCATTCTCCAGTGCCTGCTTCAGCCACCCTCATGGACGTTTGAACAAATTATTCTCATCTATCCATTCTGCCAAGGGAAGTTTCCACATGCTTGGGGTAGACAGCCCTCTAACTCCCTAATAGGTCTGAGGACCCTTGGTGACTTTCAGCCTGGTTTAGCCCCTCTGCTGAAAGGATTTACTGAGGCATGCCCACTGGGTGCGCTATCGCTTCTTGGAGCCTGAGGCAAGAGTTAGGTGAATCAGGTGGACAACAAAGGTGAAGAAGAAGCCCTGAAAAGGGCTCAGCAGCCTTTTCAACTGAGGTCCTAGTCTCTGCTGAACAACTCCATACCCCAGATTTTGGATAGATAAGATTTTAAAGTCTAGCTTTGAAGGAGCTGATGAAGAGGGCTTGGGAGACAGAGAAAATGCATTCTAGGTGAGAGATGGAGTAAGGTAAGACACAGAAGTGACAAAGACAAGCCACGTACAACAAATTAGGAATTTAGCACAAAATAATTAGACATAATGAAGTTGGTGGATGGCGTGTGAGGATCATGAGAACTGAAACAGTAGAAGCCAGGAACTGAGGTAGGAGGTCTAGGTGAAAGCAGAAGGGAAGGCTGAGAAAGGTGATTCCTTTGGCCTTTGGCTTTTTGGGCTGGAGGGCTTCAGGAAGCTCTTGGGGTCCTTCGTGGTCAGAGCTTCCCTTATCCTGTGTGTTTGTATCCAGTTCATGATATCTTTTAGAATCTTAAAATCCTAAATTTCTAGAAATTCCATCAAATGGAAAAGCCAGCCCTCTTTGGGTAAATGGATTCATTTGCTTATATCCAGGTATCCCAGTAATTCTTTGGGAATTCTTCAAGGCAGTGGTCCTGTCATCACAACAGGCAGGTCTCTGTACTTACCAAGATTCATTCACACTTCTCTGCTCACTTCATGGAAATGCAGCCCTGTTGCCTAGTGAATTAAGTCCAGATTCAGGGTGTTCCACTGCATGATCCCAAAGTACTGGGTTTGGACTAAGGAAGACTTCAATTGCTATCTGGCCTTTGACACTTACTAGCTATATGACCCTGGGCAGGTCACTTAACCCCAGTTTGGTTTGGTTTCCTCAACAGTAAAATGGGGAGAATAATAGCGCACACTTTGTAGGGTTGCTGTGAAGGCCAAGCCTGGCACAGCACCTGGCAGAAAGAGGCAGGACAAAATTACTTATTCCCTTCCCATTTCCTTCCCCCTTCACCACACATGATGCTATGACCCTGCCTTACCTGTCTTTCCCAAATGTTCATTGAATGCACCTATGCTCATGTTATTCTCCCTACTTGGAGAGCCAGCTCTTTCATAGCTACTTACACAATCCTGTGCTTCCTTCATGGGCTGGTTTTAGATGGGGAAGAAAAACTAGAAGAATGTACGATATATGGACTTAAAGCAGCATTTTTGCTTTAGGAAGAGTGAAATGATGAGAAAAAGAACATGAACAAAAAAAGAGGAGGAGGAGAATCAAAGGAAAAGAAGAGGAAGGGAAGAGGAGGAGAAGGAGGAGGAGGAAAAGGATAAGTAGGAAGAGGAAGAGAGGTAATATGTCAGAGATGCAGAAAGTCAGATCAAGGCTGGGGAATATTCTTGCCACATGCCCCACCCCAAGTGGTCATGAGCTCTGTGAACGTGGGGAGTCAGAATTACCTATATTTGAAAGCTTCTTAAGCAGCTTAAATCTTAAGAAGAGATGTCAAGGACATTATTTGATTTAGAATGGATGTTTAGGCATTTCTGTCTACCACTGGGGGAGCTCTCCATCCATGATCAATTTAATGAGCAGCTGGGGAAGGGAAGATGGCGAATGTTTTCTTGAAACAAGTCACACACAGAAACAGGTAAACCTTGTAACAGCGACAGCGATCCTGTGCAGCCAGCAGCTAGGAGAGGCAGAGCTCTTCTCAGTCATGCAATAAGCTTAGACAATTCCAAAGGGGGCAAAGGCTGTCTGCCTGCAGAGAAAGAACTATGGTGTCTGAATGTAGATTGAGACAGACAATTGTCTCTTTTTTGTTGTTTTTTGCTTTCATGATTTTCCCTTTTGTTCTGTTTCGTCTTTTACAACAGGACTGATGTGGAAACATTTAACATGATTGCACACGTATGATGTATATCAGATTGCTAGGTGTCTTTGGGAGGGGGAAGGAGGGAGAAAAAATTAGAACTCAAAACCTTCCACAAAATGAATGTTGCAATGTATGTTTATATGTATTTGAAAAAATATAATACTATTTTATAAAAAAAATATTGATCCCAGGGGTAAGTGCTGGGAGGAGGTTATCTGGTTGAGCCCAGTTGTTATTTTGGAAGTGAAGAAAACACAGCCCAGAAGGGTTCCACACCTTGCCAGCTAATCTCGCAGAGGAATATTTCAGGGCTTCTTCCCCTTTATACAATACTTTGGATTTTCCACCATTCATGCTGCCAACATGTGGCTCAGATTCCTAACCTAACCAGGGGCTGCTCTTGTCCTTTGCTCAAAGATGTCACAATTTCCAGTTTTTCTCACTGAGTGATTCTTCCTCATTGAGCGATTCTTCCTCCCAGAGGCTACAAATGAGGGGCATTGCACCTTTGTAGGAGTAGCAGTGACATCTGCAGGGAGAACAGGGTAAGACCTGTTTTTTTTTACAATGAAATGAGAACCAAACAAAATGGTTTCTTTCAGCTTGGTTTCTCTCACCATTTAGCTACTGCCATGCTTCCTCTTTATCTTAGCAGCCTTTTCATCATCTCCAGTGACTCTCATGTGCTCCCTCTGCCCTCAGATGGGTCCTGGGTGAGTAGGAAGAGTGCGGGATGTGCAATAAAAGGGTGTTGTTGAAATCCTGGTTCTCCCATTTTGCCCAGTTTGCCCAGTTTATTCTCCTGAGACTATTCCATCTTAAATGTGAAGGAGTAGCAAGGATGATGTCCACATTTGGGCATCATTTGATTGTAGGAGGCTTTTTTTCCACATCCTAGAGTTGTTGTACCCAAACCCTCCACCCCAGCCACTACACATCTTCTGATTTGTGGCCCACCATTAAGCCCATCTTGTATTTCTATCTTTGTCCCTGTTTTATATTTTATTGTATCTTGAAGCAGCTTAAGGCATGACTGGGCATTGCTCAAGGCATTCCTTGACTCCTTCTCCCCTGATCAGCATTTCATATTTTCTCCTTGAATCGTTATTGTGTACCAGGTTCATGATGGTGCAAGGATGTTATCTACAGACCACTCTCTTATATCTCCCTGACCAAGCAAGGTTCCTCCCTTGCCCAGAACATGAGTCTGTCCCAATCAGGGGAATTCTAGTCCCCCTCATCCCATGACCCTCCACCCTCCTCTGGAAAACTGATAACCTTCCACCCTGTGCCCTCCACCCAGTTCTAGGAAGGACCCCCATTTCACAGGAAGGTTTCACCCTTTTGCCCTTGTGCCATACGCCCCTGAGTCAGAGATTTAACCAATTTCTGTTCTTTACTTCTGTACATCATAGCTTCTGCTGGCTTCCCTCCTTATTGTGGTTTTAGACTTTATAATCAAAATCTCTACCCCCAAAGAGGACTACAATGTGAGTGCTGAACACAGGTCTTATTCTTATTCTCTGCACAACATAGTAAGAGTAGGGGCAAGTAGGCAGACACATACACACAAATATACAAAAGCTTCTGCAGTAGGCTGCAAACTTGTGAGACTCTTTTGAGTGACCTTCACAGTTTTTGAATTCTTTTTTTTTTAATTACAGGACATTTCAATAGACAGGATTCAATGTTCTAATCCCAAATGCAAACAACATAGGTTTCAGTCCACCTCCTTCTATTGGGTAAACTCTCAGATGTTTTTTCAAAGAGCAAAAAAGTTCTGGACAGGATTGTGCTGTGTTAACAACAGTGTTGTGAAAAGAATATGTTTAAGTCTCAGTCTAAACTTAGATTTCAAATGCTCCTACAAATGGTGGAAAACTCCCCTTTTACCTGGGTTTGGTTTTGCATTGAACTGTTACATGAATATCCAGTCTACTTTTTTCCAAGGGGCTGGGCTGTAGTTTAAAGTGGGACTGGAAAAAAGTTAGCCTTCATAAAAATGTATGTACATGTATGTCAGGGTATACTGTGTGTTCAGGGAAGACTAGTACATGTGGTGTGAGGGCTGCTGAGCCCTTTCCAGGGTCACTTTCCACCTTTGGTGCCTACTTGCTTCACCCAGCTCTCACCAACCCCAAGAAGCTGTAGTGTGCACAGCAGCCACACCCCAGTAACCATGTTGGCAGATGGGCAGGTTAAGCGTAACTGAGGGTTCTAAAACCCATTGGTGAGGTAGGGGATGTCTACCCCAAGCATGTGAAGACTTCCTCTGGTGGAATGGGCAGATGAGAATAATTGCTTCCAATGGACAGGAAGGTGGCTGAAGCAGGTGCTGTGGAGCCTTAGAGTTTGGTCAGACATGGAGGATGCCAAGGTCCTCCACTTCATCTCAAGCCATCTCTAGTTACTTTGACTCTGTTTTGCCATTGGACCGTGAGGTCTCTGGAGGAGAAGGTGAGGCTGTAAGATTTCATGCAACTGCCTCAGTTAAATCCAATTTATGCACAAATCAAAAGACCCATAACATTTTACCCACCTTAGCCGCTTGGTGACAGGTACTAGATGAAGTAGCAGGCACAGATAGACTAAACACTGGGGTCACAACCCTGCACACAGGTGGCCCAGGCCATAGGGTCGCTTCTCACTGGAAGCAGTGGGAATTTGGCAGCCACTGGACCTCTGAGTGGCCTTTTAAGGGCCGAACCACTCCTTCCTGCATAAGGTGCGCTAAAAATTGTCTGCTTCACCCAACCCTGACCTGATACACACACACACACACACACACACACACACACACACACACAAATATACAAAAGCTTCTGCAAAGATGATTGTGCGCCATCGGCACATGGAGTGTGAACACACTTGTGGACAACGAAAATCCAGTAGACCTGAAAGAGGAACAGCTCTTGTTGTGAAAGGACTCAGCCGGTATCGAATCCAAAGAGCCGCCCTGAGTGAGACAAGGCTGGCAGACGGAGGCAGGCGTAGGGAGGTCTTGTCACAGACATAATCCCTGTAGCTGGAGGTTCGCAAACAGTCCAGGGATGGCTAGATACCTGGGAGTCCTGAACGTGCCTCTGCCTCAAGGGCTGGCTCCAACAGGGCGATTAGAGCATCATCAGTGATCTCTGAGAAGGGAAGTCTTAGTAGAATGGGGGTGGGGGGGACGGGGGGTGGGGAGGC
>JAQQSW010000075.1:0-27874 GCA_028646575.1 Pseudocheirus occidentalis
ATACCCAATTTAGAGTTTATGTTGTTCCTTCCCTAAGCCAAATTCAATGAGAGTAAATGAAAGTAAAGTTGTAACAGTTATCCCTTGCCTCTTCTATATGGGATGATTAACCCCATTTTGTCTCTCCCTGTCTCCTGTCATTCAAGTCCTCTCCCACCTCAGAATTTCACCTTTTAAAGTACCATCTTTTCCTATTCAATTGATCCTGACCCTCTTTGTACACATATACACACATGCTCAGATATGTATTCATACACAAACATACCCTCCTACACACACACATATGTACATACACATTTGTATTCTCTTCACCTATCTTCATACTAAGAAAATGTTCATAAGTTACTATTATAGTTTTTCCATATTGGCATGTAAATAGTTCAACTTTAACAAGTTCCTTATGATTTCTTTCCCATATTTACATTCTCATACTTCTTTGACATGAGAATGTCAAATTTTCTGTTCAGTTCTGGTTTTTTTCAGCAAGAATGCTTGAAAGTCCTCCACCTCACTGAACGACCATTTTTTCCCCTGGAACATTATACTCAATTTTGCTGGGTAGGTGATTCTTGGTTTTAATCCCAGCTTTTTTGCTCTCTGGAATGTCATATTCCAGGCCCTGCGCTCCCTCAGTGTAGACGCTGCCAGATCCTGGCTTATCCTAATTGTGTTTCCACAGTATTCAAATTGTTTTCTCTTGGCAGCCTGTATTATTTTCTTTTTGATCTGAGGGTTCCAGAACCTAGCTATGATATTTCTAGGAGTTTTCTTCTGGGGATCTTTTTCGTGAGGTGACCGGTGAATTCTTTCAAGTTCTATTTGGCCCTCTGATTCTAAAATATCAGCGCAATTTTCCATCAGAATTTCTTGAAGGATGCTTTCCAAGTTTTTTTTTTTTGATCATGGCTTTCAGGTAGACCAATAATTTTCAGATTGTCTCTCCTGGCTCTGTTTTCCAGGTCAGTGGTTTTTTCAAGGAGATATTTCACGTTGCTTTCTTTATTTTCATTTTTTTGGTAACTGTTTAATAGTATCTTGGTTTCTCTGATTCTAAAACATCAGGGCAATTTTCTTTGAGGATTTCTTGAAGGATGCTTTCCAAGTTCTTTTTCTGGTCATGGGTTTCTGGTAGACCAATAATTTTCAAATTGTCTCTCCTGGATCTATTCACCAGGTCAGTGGTTTTTTCAAGGAGATAATTCACATTGCTTTCTATTTTTTCATTTTTTTGTAACAGTTTTATAGTATCTTGGTTTCTCATAAAGTCATTAGCTTCTTCTTGCTCCACTCTAATTCTGAAGGAATTATTCTCTTCAGAATGCTTTTGAGACTCTTCCTCCATCTGGCAAATTCAACTTTTTAAGGCATTCTCTTCATTGGCTTTCTGGGCCTCCTTTGACATCTGAGTTAATTTGTTATTTAAGGTGTTATTTTCTTCACTCAGGTTGTTGACTCTCTTTTCATGATTTTCTCTCATCATTCTCATTTCTTTTACCAGTTTTTCCTCCACTTCTCTTATTTGGTTTTCAAAGTCTTTTTCAAGTCGATCTGTAGCTTGTAGGCAATCTTCATGTGTCTTGGAAGCATTTGGTGTGGGAGTTCTGACTGTGTTGTTTTCCTCCCGCTACATTCTTTGATCCTTTTGCTCCCGCAAATTGAGAAAAATCCACTGACCTTTCTCTTTGCATTTTTTCTTCTGGCCTGATAAATGTGGAAACTGTGCCTCCAGTGGGATGGATCTGCTCCTGTATAGACTCGGCCCTGCCCAACCACCCTGGGGCCTGGCCGGGGTTTGAGGCTATGCTGGCCAGCCCTGGCTCCCAGCCTGTTGCTTGAGCCCCACTTGCCTAGCTGCCTTCAGTGCAAGATGTGTTTTCTCTATTTTTGAGAGTTTTGGAACCCTAAAATTTGTTTAGAGTCATATTTTATGGGTATTTAGGGTGTCTGTTTGGGAGCTGTGAAACTTTGCTGTTCCTACATCACCATCTTGGATCTGCCCCCTCCACCCCCCGAATCTCTGGCTCCAATTTTTCAATGAAACATGAGGCAAAGTTTTCAGTGGACAGTGTGTGGGAAGGTGGAGTCATGGGAAGTTGGAGAAAGGATGCATTGCTGTTGTGGTAAGAGAAATAGCAAGTTAACATGAGTGATATACAAAGATTGCCTTGGTGCAGTGAGGGCCTTATTGTGTTTGCTTAAGACAGAAAAGATGATCTTTAGCAATGGAGAGAGTAGCCCCATAGACTTTGGAAGTATTCAAAAATTGCTGTTCTTATTATTATCACTATTCTTATTACTTGTACTGATAAATTTATATGGTACTTTTCAGTTAGAAATCATTTGCATACATTATTTCATTTGATCATTATAACAACTTTGTGAGTAAAAATATTTATTAGTATTATATCCATTTAAAAGCAGAGTAAACCAAGGATCAGAGAACTAAAATGACTTACCCTTGGTCATAATGCAGGAGTCAGTGAATCAACCCTCCAGTTATAGGTAGAGTCAACATAAAAATATGAGATAGACAAAAATAGATATTTTACCCCTTTTCTTTAACACCTTTTTCTATTCTGTAAACCAGGCACTATAGTACTAGCATACAGATTGACTTTTATTTAACCAGGGTCTCTTAGCATCCTGCACACCTGAGAGAATCAGCACAGTATAGTGGAAAGAACATTCAAATGCGCATGGACAATCTGGTTTTGAGTTCTGATACATCTGACCACACTGGGTCCCAGAGAGGGGAATTAACTTGCCCCAGGCTAGTCTTCTATTCTATATAATGAATATTTTATTGAATGCTTTCACTGTGGTGCCTTACTAATGCATGGCTTCTCAAAGTCTATGACAAAAGCACCCTATTTCAATGGTCTCTTAGTTGGTCTCACTCTGACTCAAATCTCTGTTCACTCCAGTTCATCCTTCCACATTTGCAGAAATGACTTCTCAAAATCGTGTCATTCTATTAATTCCAATGAGTTGTTATTGCCTTTAAAATGAAATGTAAGCTCTACTTGGCTTTTATAAGTTCTTTTCAAACTGGCCCCAACCTACCTTTGTAATTTTGTTACAGAATACACTCATCACATTTTGTGCTTTATAAAGACTGCCCTTCTTACTGTTACTTCCACAAAAGACTCCATAGCTTATGTTTTCTAGGCTTTCTATGCCCCCTTTTTCCTAGAATGCACTTGCTCCTCACTTTTACTTCTTAAAGTCTCTGGTTTCCTTTAAAGCTCAGCAATACCACCTTTGTCTACGTGATGTTACTCTTGATACTCAAATTTAATACCTTTCCCTATTTATTGTTATTTATCTTGTGTGTGTGTGCTATTTTTTCTGCCAATAGATGTAAGCTCTTTGAGAGAAGGCATTGTTTATTTTCATATTTGTATCCTCCTTGCCTGGTACCTACTAGGAACTTGATAAATCCTTGTTGTTATAAACAGAAGCTGACAGGTTGATTCACCAAGGTGAATAATACAATGCCAGACTTGGAAAGCCCCTCAGATACCAAATAGTGTACTTGAATGAAATTCCAGGACAGATAATTTAATATTAATGGGCTATCTGAAAGTCAAAATCAAAAAAGAGACTGGACAGTGTCTTTCAAGAAATTATCAAGGAAAACTTCCTTGATATCCTAGAGCCACAGGGTATAGTAGTCACTGAAAGTATTAACCTCACCATCTAAAAGATATCCCTAAATGAAAACTCCGAGGGATGTTGTAGCCAAATTCCAGAATTATTAGGTCAAGGAGAAAATACCTCAAGCAGTCAGAAAGAAACAATTCAAGTATCATGGAGTCACAGTCAGGATTACATAGGATTTAGCGGTTTCTACATTAAAAGGGTTTGGAATATGATATTCCAGAAGGCAAAGAGGCTTGGACTACAGCCAAGAATCAACTACCCATTAAAAATGATCATGATCTTTCAGGGGAAAAGATGGACATTCAATGAAATAGGGGACTTTCAGTCATTCCTAATGAAAAGACCAGAGTTGGACAGAAAATTTCATCTTCAAATAAAGACATAAGAAAAGCATAGAAAGGTAAACAGGAAAGAGGGGGAAAAATTATTTAATACGGTTAAGCTGTTTACGTCCCTACACAGGAAGATGACACCCGTAACTCTAGAGAACTCTATCTTCATTAGGGAAATTAGAAGGGGTATATATAGATAGAAGGTGTGGGTATAAATTTACTTTAACGCAATACTAAAAAATTTAGGAGTGAAAAAAAGAAGCCAGGTTCAGTGGATAAGGGGATTGGACTTGAAATGCAAGAAGCCATGAATTCAGATTCAGTCATAGACATTTACTTGTTGTATAATTTTGAATAAGTCACTTACTATCTTTCTCAATTTCCTTACCTGAAAAATGGGGATATTACATTCAAAGGATATAATGAGGATAAAATGAAATATTTACAAAGCACTGTGCAAGCTGCAAAGCGTCATGTAAATAACAGCTATAATTCTTGTAAGCTCAATATCACATCAGGTTTTTTCATAACTATAAGACATCATTGACTCGTACTAAGCATGACTCACCTCTTACACACATACCAGGACTTCTTTTTAATTGCACATAAAATGCTGCTTATCCATATTTCTCCCATCCTTTACTAACACATTTGACTTTTTTAATCCATTGATCCTCATTGAACTTCATTTTATAAGGTCCAGTTCAATGTTCTAACCTGTCAAGTTTAAAGAATTGACTGCTTAAAGATGGAAAGACTTTGAGGACAGGACTGGTGACCCATTATATGGCTTTAATAGATGGTCTGGCCTAGTAAAGTTTGGAGAAGTTCATTTCTAGATGGCTGGTCAACATGTAAGATCAATATTTTGGCCTCAGCAGCTTATTAAGAAAATGAAAGGTTGCAATTGTCATTGATAGCTCACATTAATGTGAGGGAATACTCACATTAATACAATCATGAACAATATGTTTAGAGTATCAGAGAAGACAAGATAATCAACAAGCAAAATACTATTCTTCTAGTGTTAAAATTTTTTGAAGGATCTCTGAACTATGGCAAGACTGTGGTGGAAAGTGATATGTGGCTGTAGAAACTCTAGATCACTAGGAGCAGATCTACTTATAAGCTCCTGGCATGTGCCCATAAATCTTTTCCCTACCTAAATCATCCAAGTGGCTTTCATGGTTTGGCAATGACCAACACCTAGAGACTAAGATAAGTACATTTAATCTGAAGTGTGCAGAGTCATTCTACCCCTTGGAAGGTGATTTCATTTAAAAGAAATAAAAATATGATAGATTTAATGGAAATCTATCAATTTCCATTAAATCAAACTGTTTAGGACACCCTGAACTCTCTACTAACCTTATGTAGTCTCTAAACGAGCCTTCTGCTATTTGCTTCCAAGTCATCCAAGAGCTGCCTGGGAACCTGAAAAAAATGGGAACATTCATCCAACTAAAATGTATTAACTTTGCCAGCTGAACAAAATTAATTGTGTTTCAGCTTCATGAAATTTGTTTGGGGTTAGATGAATATTTGGGATAGAATACATGTAAAAAGGAAATGGCAGTATTTCAACAGTTGATGAAAAAAAGGTAGGGCAGAGAAAAGAGAGTGATAAGAATATTTATTTGAATTTATTTGAAAACATTGGTTTTGTAGTCACAGGACCTGGAATCACTACTGCTTCTCCCCCTTAACACCTATGTCATACCAGGATCAGTAAACAAGAGATTTAGAGCTGTGGGGGACTAAAGGGAGCAACCACTCTATTCCAATCCTTTCACTTTACAGATGAGCAAACTGAGATGCAAAAAGATGATGAAACACAAAGTCACCTAAATAATGACAGAGAGAGGCAGGGCGTTATTTGAATGCTTTATCAAACCACATCTTTCTCTGAGCTACAGTTCCTTCATCTATAAAATGAAAAGGTAAAAATTAATTATCACAAAGGTCCTGTTTTTGTTGTATTTAATACCCTTCTAGAGAGCCTTAGCCTGGTCCTAGAACCTCTTTTTTTGGTTAATCTGACTAGTCATGGGAGGGCTGTGTTCTTGTGCGTGTGTTTGTGTGTGTGTGTGTGTGTGTGTGTGTGTATACATGTGAGTAGGTATGCACAAATGAAATTTGAGTTCAGGTTTTATCTTTGAAGAATGAAAATAGCAATAAATGAGAGATTATGGCTGCTTGAATTGAAAACTGTGAGATAAGAAATATAAATGCTTAGAAGACAAAAAAATTAGCCAACCTAAGATATCTTTCATTTAGTGAAAGAAAAAAAAATACCACTCTTCCTCTATACCAGAGAGGGATATTATAAAACACTCTTCAACGTCATTTTAAAAAACAGAAAGAAAAAAAGTTCATTTCAGCGTGCAAAAGAAAATTGAACAGGGAGCCAGCCCCCATCAATTACCCTGCTATAGTAATTGACCTTCTATTAACTTCCAAGGGAGATAATAACTATAAGGTAAATCTAGTTTGTTGTTCAAAATCTTGCAAGGCTTTGTGTAAAAACCTCAGTAGTCAATCCAAACGACCTCATCACATACTTTAGGTAGAAAAAGTAAAATGAGCATTTTTCTCCTGCAAATTAAAACCTAAATCACAAGTTGTAAGCATGCTTATAAGAACCCCAGTTTCTATATCTGGAGAATGCTAGTATTAGTATCTTGCCTATCCTGGAGGCAAAATGTAGTGTGGTGTGTGTGTGTGTGTGTGTGTGTGTGTGTGTCTGTGTGTGTGTGTCTGTGTCTGCGTCTGTGTCTGTGTGTCTGTGTCTGTGTCTGTGTCTGTGTGTCTGTGTGTCTGTGTCTGTGTCTGTGTGTCTGTGTGTCTGTGTCTCTGTGTGTATGCGCATGCGTGCGTGTGTGTATAGAATCATTCCATCTTCAGGGACTGAGTGAGTCTAGGAAGACCATTGGTGACAAGTAACTTGGAGTTAACTTGAGAAAGATGTTTTGTAAATAGTAGAATATTTCCTTCTATCGTGGCATGCTGTATTTGAAATCAATGAAGAGGAAAGAAGACATGGTCAAAATGGTTAAGACACTCAGGTCAGATATAGTGAGAGATGGGGCAAAATAATTTTTTTCTGGTACTTGAAATGAAGAAGAGGGGTTACATTTATTCTGGCTGACCAAAGAGAATAGGGTAGGAATTTTCAAAGAGGCAAATATATACCTACATAAGGAAAAACCTCTTAACAATCAGAGTAGAGGTTCTTAACTTTCGTGTCTTAGACACTTTTGGCAGTCTGATAAAGCTTATGGAGCCCTTCTCAGAAAGAAATGTTGACTTCAGTTAGATGTAGTGAAAATGAAGATTTGTTGCTATGGGGGAGGGGAAGAGGGGAAGGGGGAAAAATTTGAAACTTAAGAGATTGTGTTGTAAACTAAAAGCAAATAAAAAGAAACCAATGAAATAATAATAATAAAAAAAGAAAATGGAGATTTGGTTGTTTTTTTACCTATACAAACTCAGGGACCCTTTGAAATCTATCTAGAAAACCCTTGAAAAATTTCAGGGACCTCAGATTAGTAACTGCTGAATTAAAAGCTAAACAAGATAGGAATATGAGGTCTCTGAAGATAATAGGTTCCCCATTTTTGGTGATCTTTAAGAAAAGGCTAGAAGACAATTTTCATGTGTGTTGTAATGGGGATTCTATTTCAAAATGGGTCAGAGAGGTGACTGTAGAGAAGGCCATTTCATTTCCGAAATTCTGTCATTCTGTGATTGAGGATGATGTACTATGACTGAAACTTAAAAAATTATTTTTCTTTTTCTTTCTCTCTCTCCCTCTCCCTCTCTCTGTCTCTGTCTCTCTGTCTCTCTTTCTCTCTCTCATAAACAAATATCCACACATACACACACACATTTTAGATTTACTTTTATTTCACTAAACATTTCTCAAATCTAAAACAAATATAACCTTTCTCCAAATTCCCTCCTTCCCTCTTTTCCCTACCCCTTTTTTTGAGAAGGAAAGAAATGTGATGTAAATTATACATGTGTAGTAATGCAAAACATTTCCACATTAGTCTCGTTGCAAAAGAAAACACAAACAAAATAAAAAATAAAATTTAAAAAGAAGTGTGCTTCAATCCGCTTTTAAAGTTTATCAATTCTATCTCTGGATGTGGATATCATGTTTAATTATGGGACCTTTGGAACTCTGTTGGATCACTGTCTTGATCAGAGTAACTCTTTTACAGTTGGTGATCTTTACAATACTGGTATCTAAATAGGCAATGAGGAAACAATACTAACATTCTATGCAGATGATATGATTGTATTCTTAGAAAATCAAATTTAAAAAACTATTTGAATAATTAACCACTTAAGCAAAGTTGCAGGATATAATAGCAACCCACATAAATCATCTGCATTTCTTTACATGGCCAACAAAGCCAAGAAGCAAGAGATAGAAATTCCGTTTAAAATAACTGTCAGGAGTATAAAATACTTGGGAATCTACCTGCCAAGACAAACTCAGGAACTACATCAATGTACTTACAAACCACTTTTCACAGAAATACTGTCTGATCTAAACAATTAGAAAATATTAGTTGTTTGTGGATAAGTGGAGCAAATATAATAAAAATTACAATTCTCCCTAAATCAATTTATTTATTCACTGCCATACAAATCAAAGTAACAAAAATCTATTTGGTAGAGCTAGAAAAAAATCCATCTGGAAAAATGAAAAATTCAAGAATATCAAGGAAATTCATGAAAAAATATACAAATGAAAATGATCTAGAAATACTAAATATCAAACTATATTATAAAGCTGTAGTCATCAAAACACCATGGAACTGGAGAAGAGTGGTGGATCAGTGGATAAATTAGGTACACAAGCATAATGGCAATGGTAATTTGAAGATATTCCCTGCCCCCTAATGGGTGGTATGTACTCACATGGAGCCTGTAGTGTGTGGAGATTGCTGAAGGGTAGAGCAGAGCCCACAGGAAGCTAGGATCCAGAGCAGTTACAGCTGGAGGGAGGAGACAACACATCCAAGGCAATAGCTAGTCTCGTGAGTAGTTGTTTGTGATAGGGAGGATTGTGAGTGTTTGTGTGGGGGAAGGCTGAAGGATGGTGTGTCCCCCTCTTGTTCTATGGTGTATTATCTCCTTCATTACTATGATGGATTTAACTTTCTGGTGCTGAGGTTTAGTTTTCTGGTGTCTGAATAAATATTTTGCTTTTATCTTCTGTATGGAGAGTCTGTTATACTTTAAAATTGAGAACTACGCTGACATATTTTAGTCACCATGGGTGCTGTGAATATTGCATTGGTGTTACAACAAAATACAGTGATAAATGGTTGCAATAGCCTAACGTTTCTTAAACTCAAAGACTCCAGCCTCTGGGCCAAGAACTGACTAACTGGAAAAAACTGCTGGGCAATCTGGGAAAATATATGCCACAAACAAGGCATAGACCAATATCTTACAATGTATACTAAGATAAGGTTAAAAGAGGCACATGAAATGTGATACCATAAAAAAATTAGACCAACAAGGACAAGTCAACCTGTCAGATCTCTAAAAAAAAGGAAAAAGTCATGACCAGAAAAGAGAGAGAAAGAATTAAGAAATGGAAACTAAATTATTTTGATTATATTAAATTGAAAAAAAAACCTTTTGCACAAGCAAAAACAATGCAAGCAAAATTATAAGGGAACCAGAAAGCTAGGAAACAATTTTTACAGCCAGTGTTTCTAATAAAGCCCCCCTTTCTCAAATATATAGTGAACTGAGTTAAACTTATAAAAATACAAGTCATTCTCCAATTGATAAATGGTCAAACCACATGAACAGGCTTTTTTTTTCAGAGGAAGAAATCAAGGCTATCTATAGGCATATGAAGAAGTGATCTAAAACAAATTGATTAGAGAAAGGCAAATTAAAACAACTCTGAGATAGCACCCAATTAGTCATTGGCTAATATGACAAAAAAAGAAAATAATAAATTTTGGAGAGATTGTGGAAAATGGAGACACTAATGCATTGTTAGTAAGTTGGGAACTGAAACAACAATTTTGGAGAGGAATTTGTAACTATGCCCAAAAGGCATTCAAACTGTGCATACCCTTTGAACCAGCAGCACCACTGCTAGGTCTGTATCCCAAAAAGATCATAAAAAGAAGAAAAGAACCTCTATGCGCAAAAATAGTTATAGCAGTCTTTTTATGGTGGAAAAATTTTGGAAACTGAGGGATGCTCATCAACTGGGAAATGGCTGAACAAATTGTAGTATATGAATGTAATGCAATCCAATTGTTCAATAGGAAATGCTGAGCTGGCAGATTTCTGAAAAACCTGGGAAGGCTTTCACATACTGATGCAAAGTAAAATGAGGAGAGCCAGGAAAACACTGTGCACAGTATCAGCAACATTGTGTAGAGATCAACTATGAATGACTTAGCTCTTCTCTGCAAAACAATGATTCAAGACAATTACAATGGACTTATGATGGAAAATACTATCCACATTCACATAAAGAACTGAAGGAATCTGAATAATTATCAAAGCATACTTTTAATTTTTTTTTCTTTTGGCCTGTTTCTTCTTTCACAACTATGACTAATATGAAAATATGTTTTACATAATTGCACATATGTAATCAATATCAAATTGCTCACCATTTTAGGAAGAAGGGAAGGGAAGAAGGAAAAGGGGGTAAAAATTTGGAACTTAAAATTTAAAAATGAATGCTAAAATGTGTCTTTACATAAAACTGGGAAAATAATATACTAACATATACATATGTGTGTGTTGCTGTACAACATTCTCCTGCTTCTGCTCATTTCACTTTGCATCAGTTTGTACAAATCTTTTAGGTTTTTCTGAATACACCCTGCTCATTATTTCTTATTTCACACTAGAATTCCATCACAATCATATACCACAATCTGTTTGACCATTCTTCAATTGCTGTTCATTCCCTCAATTTCCTGTATTTTACCACCACAAAAATGGCTACTATAAATATTTTTACACATGTGGGTTCTTTCTTCTTTTTAATGATCTCTTTTGGGGTACATATAATAATGTTATTAATGGGTCAAAGGTTATGCATGATTTTATAGCCTTGTTCTTCAGAATGGTTAGATTAGCTCATAATTCCACCAACAGTACTTTAGTGTCTCAATTTTTCTACATACTCTTGACATTTCTCTGCATAACACTTGTTATTTTTCTTTTCTATCATGTTGTCCAATCTGATAGCATGTTTGAATTTGCATTTCTCTAATCAAAGGTGATTTAAAGCAGTTTTTCATATATGTATTGATAGTTTTGTTTCTCTGAAAACTACCTGTTCCTATACTTTGACCATTTATAAACTGGCTAATGACTATTATTTTTATAAATTTAGCTCAGTTCCCTATATTTGTGAGAAAAGAGGCCTTTATCAGAGAAATATACTATAAAACTTTTGTCCCCAGTTTCTTATTTTACTTCTAATTTTGGCTGCATTTGTTTTGTTTGTGCAAAAGCTTTTTAATTTCATGTAACTAAAGCGATCTATTTCCTTCTCATAATTTCCTTTATTTCTTGCTTGATCATAAACTCCTTATTCATGGATCTAATAGGCATATTTCCATATTTCACTAATTTACTTATAATATCACCCTTTATGTTTAAACCGTTTATCCATTTTAACCTTACCTTAGTAGACTGTATGAGATGCTGTCTATGCCTAGTTTCCACCAAACAACTTTCTAGTTTTCCAGCAATTTTTGTCAAATGTTGATTTCTTACCCTCAAAGCTTGGATCTCAGGGTTTATCAAACATAAGATTACTATGCTTAATTACTACTGTGTATCATATTCCATCCATATGGACTCTCAGTCAGCCTCCTACTCCTTTTCTCAGATCTATCTTTCCAACCTACAATGTTATCTTGGGCTGGAAGAATGTCTAACTCTGACATTTTGTAGGTTCTTCACTCCAAATTTGAGGCATTATTTTAAAGTTGTTTGGTGGGGAATGTTGGGAGAGCTCAGCTGAGTGCTTTTTCTGTTCTACCATCTCGACTTCACCCCAAATTTATTTAATAAATATCACAACTTCCATAAATTTTGATGTGGTTCAAAACTATGAAAAATATAAAACTGCACTTATACTTGCGGGACAACCTATATTCATCATGTGTCACACATGTACCCAGTACCATATGATAATAAAAATGTCTTATAGTTAGAAGTAACCTTGGTGATCATCTCACATTCCCATTTTACTGAGGAGGAAACAGAAGAAGCTAAAAAAGATCAAATAACTTTACTCAAGGTCCAAGGGAAAACAAAACAAAACACATACAAAGATTATCAGAAGAGATATAACTTGAACTGAGGTTTTCTGAAAGGTAATCACAGTTCTTCCCTCTCTATCATCTTGCTTTCTAAATTAGGCCCTGAAAGGTAAATTTAAAAACGGGTTCAAATCACAACTTTATTATTTATTATTTATTCCCTTTGTGGCCACAGATAAATCATTACAATTCCTGGGGCCTCAGTTTTCTTCATCTTTAAAGTGAAGGATTTGAATTAGAAAACTTTGAGGTCTATTCTGCCTCTAGATCTATATATGGAATCTAAATCAATGCAAGTCTCATTTATGAAGCCCCTGCTATGAAGCCAGGATTTGAATCCATATCCTCTGATTCTAAGTCTTCAGTTCTTTTTATTGTTCTGTTCTAAGAAAAGAAAAATAAGCTTCACTGATTATAAGGATCTAGCTTTCTCTTTGGGGGAGCTAGAATAATACACAAAAGTCAGAGGTTGACCAAGATGTCCTTTAAGACCTCTTACAAGAACCCTAAAACTCTGAAATCCAATATTCTCTGATCTTGTGATGAATTACCTTTTTAGAGTTACATATTCTTTTTCCAGAAAAGAGCCACCATCCAATGTCACAGGGAGAGAGCTTATTGATGAGGAATGATGACTTCCTCTATAGCTTTGGGAAACAGATGAATTAAGAAGTAATCAGTGGGGAAAAATCTTAATTTTCAGTATTTTAAAGTGTTAAAAATACAGTTGTTATAAAATGATCATGAAAATGTAAATAGAAGGTTACTGATCCTATGAAAGGGGAGAGTGCTATTTTATTCATTAGTTGCTGTGGTCAAAGGGTTAAAATAGCTAAGGGCTACAGTGGTCAAGGACTGAACAAGAACTGGCTCAGAGCCAAGGACACAAAGTCTGATAATGCACCTGGCATCCTAAGGGAAGTTATTTAAACTGTCCCTAACACTTGTTCTGTAGGAGATGTGGCTAAAGTCTAAGGATTAATGACTGCTTATCTAGGAAATGGGATACACTAGAGAGGAAGGGAAGGGGGGGGGAGGTGATAATGAACAAAAATTATTGGTATTGCTAAGAGATAAAGGGCAGCCAGAACTAGACAAGAAGGCAAAGATAAACAGCACCTGTGTGAAGCTAACTTTTGTTGGAGACAGGGGCAAGGACTATGCTGATGCATGTTAATTACTGTATAATGAGGGTAAACAACTACTAAGGCAAGACATGGAGACTGAGAGACATATGGGGAAGAAAAAGGGAGGAATAATGAGTATAACATTGAATAATAAATATAATGTCCTGTGCTACTATGCTATCTTATGGCAAGGACTCAGGCAATACAGTTCCATCAAACTCAATCCCCTTGGCTTTTAGAAGAAACTTCACCTACTTGATAAAGTCTTAGATAAATCAACTTTCGTCTTCTAAGTTACTTCTGGTCATCTGAAGGCGACAATGGTGAGGGGTAAGAGGTTATTATTTCTCTACCTTTCTCTAGGAGAGAGGATTCTGTTACTGGTTATGAGTATTCATCCAGTCTCTTTAAGAGTATATCCCTTTAATGGAAATGAGGTTTGATTTTTAAGGCAACAAAAACTTAATTAAAATATTCTTTAATACAAGTCAATTCCCTTTTCTCAAATTCCATATTTGCCAAGTGACCTTTTGATCTTAGCTCAGTACCTTAAGTAGGTTTCAGTCCTGTAAAGAGAATATATTGAGTGGCTGAAATGGAAATATAGTCCTTTTGGTTGCTATGTTGCTTTTTAAAAATTATTCAATTGCCAATTTCATTTCAATAATTCTCCTGTGGGGCTAGGCCATGTGAATGAACTATATTTCCCCAGGATTTGATTACCCTGAGTTTTTAGCCCTAAGTAACAGAGACCAAACTCTGGATTAAGTTACTCTCCTGCCATCCACAAGGTACCCCGTGGGGCATGCAGATATTCATGACTTACTACGATGAACCCTCAACTCTTTTCAGCTTGGTTAAATTTTCTTCACATCACTTTTATTAAGAAAGAAAGAAAAAAAGAAAGAAAGAAAGAAAGAAAGAAAGAAAGAAAGAAAGAAAGAAAGAAAGAAAGAAAGAAAGAAAGGATGGAAAGAAGCATTTATTTATTTGTTAGTGCTTGCTTATTATGTTCCAAGCCTTGTGATAAACACTTTAAAAAAAATATCTCATTTGATCCTCATAACAACCCTGGAAGGGAGGTGTTATTACTATCCCCATTTTACATTTGAGGAAACTGAGAGAGGCAGCTGTTAAATAACTTGCTCAGAGCCACAAAGCTAGCAAGTATGTGAAGATAAATTTCAACTTTGACCTTCCTGATTCCAGGTCTGGGGCTCTATCCACTGTACCACCTTGTTGCCACTTAAGTTTTAAGTATTTATTAAATATTGAGTGATTTCAGTTTTCACATTTTTACTCATTAGGTACTTGGAAGATCTAGAGGTCTTTGTCATTATAATCCTTCAGTCTGAATTGAGAATGAACTAAGTATAGAAATAAGCATGCAGTGAGGTAGCCATATGAACAACAAGATTGGAAAGAATATGAGAAACATAGGATCGTAAGTAATAGAATGTAGGAGCTGTCCTACATGGTTAGAGCCATCAGCTCTAACCTCTTTTCCCTCCTCATTATATAGAGGAGGAAATTGAGGCTCAGAAAAATTAAATGACTTCTCCAGGGTTCTACAACTGGTAAAATTCCAAGGCTAGATTTGAATTCAAGTCTTTTTGAATGCAATACAGCAATCTATTCAAGACGGCATTCACTCCTTTTTTTCTTAAAATTTTTTTGTCTTTATTAATTTATTTGTTTACTTTTCATTTACAAGATTCAATTCCACAATCCCTTGAGTTTCAAATTGTCTCCCCCTCCGTCGTCCCTCCTCCCTCCATGGCAGCATGCAATCAAGTATAGGTCCTGGACATGTTAGACATTAGTCAGGTTATAAAGGATTGTAACCAATGGAATGAACAATGGGGAAGAGGAAACAAAACGACACAAGAAAAAAAGAAAGGGAACAGGTAGTTTGCTTCAATCTGCATTCACACTCTGTTCTTTCCAATTCTTCCATCATGAGTCTTTAGGAGTTGTCTTATAACCTTGCATTGCTGAGAAGAGTCCAGTCTACCAAAGTTGGTTGTCGCAGATACATTGTTCCTGTAATTGTGTACAAATTTCTCCTGGTTCTGCTCTTCTCACTCATTCACTGTCTTTTTTTTAAAAAAAATAGAAAAGGCTTGGGGGAGGCTTCATGGATGAGAAGGCCCCTGATTTGTGCCTTGAAAAGAAAAGAAAGATTTCAACAGTTCATGATGTGGAGAGTGCTCATGGAGCACAACCTATAGGAATATATGGAAGAACAAGAAGACTGGGCAAGATCCAAGACTTGGGAACACTTACTACATTAGTCCATTTGGGGCTGGAAAATCAAGGGCAAGAAATAAATAGGACTGGAATGGTAGTTTGTAGTCAAATTGTAGAAAACTTGTCTAAGTACTAAACTAAGGATTTTTTTCAAATTGTAACAAAAGAAAACCTATGAAAGTTTCTAATCATAGGAATCAAACATCTTCTGCTTATACTAGGTGCAAGGCACTCTCTTAGGCACAAAAGGGCAAATCTAACAATAGAAACGTTTATGTTGGAGGCAACCATCACAGATCTGCCTAGGGCACATCAGTAGAGAAGGTGGAGGATAGAATACCAAAGAACTAGTGTATGGGGATAAGAGGGGTAAACCTACAGTGGAACTTTAATTAATTGCTACTGCTAAGTAGGGCCAAGTCCTCTAAATTTGGTGCCTTCTAAATTTGTGACCTTAGGCTAAGCCTTTGTTATTTCACCCCCAGTTATTTCTGAGTAAAAGGATACGACTGCCTTGAACTGCCAAAATAAGATTTAATTCAACTTACATATTATCTATGACATTTCCATATAAATCAGGGAATCCATTTGACATTCTATGTATTTGTAATGATCTCTTAAGAGTTTCTTTTCAACTTTCTATTTTTTTCTAGCTTCACCGAAATCCAAACTCCAAATACTCTTCTATTTTATACATACATACATACATATATATATATATTAGTTCTTCATCTACATTTCCCATAATCTGTGGATTTGCTTCCTGATTTTTTGCCAGAGCACAACAGCCCCTTTGGACTGATTCACTTCTCTTTCCTTCCTGTGGACCTAGACTTTCCCTTGATCTCTTTTGATCTCCCTGACAATGCTTCACTGAGCAGTCCCTCTCCAGCAACCATTCTATTTCCTCCACCTACATGTGGGCTCCTGAGGACATCAATGGGATATCAAAACAGAATCAAATCAAGGGCAGCTTGTGGTCCTTTTCCAAAGACTGGTGAGTGGCCAATTACCACCCATCAATCAAGTACAATTTCATAATAAATGTGGGATGAGGAAGTGGAAGGAGGACAGGGAGAAGGAAAGGAATCACCAAAGAGAAAAGAAAAATAAGCAATGACAAATGCCCTTAACCTCTTTTCTTCTTCCTTTGTCTCTTTACCTCTCTCCATGTTTGTGTCTTATGAGGGAATAGTCCAGGAAGGAAAAAACTGAGGGCAACTTAGAGATACTAAACCTATGAAAAATAGGACAAAGTCTAGGATGAGAGAGAATATATATGCCAGTAGTAAAAACTCATCTAATACAGACTAATAAAAAATGTAGAACTATTTGCTCTTTCTTTAGTCAGTTATAAATTTTGAACATGATCAGAAAATATGAGGTCGAAGGGAATGTGAGGAACATAGGAACATAGTTAATAGAATGTGGTGGTCTAGGTACAACTTGGAGGGAAATTTTCTTATCCAATCACAAAGAAGTAAAACAAAACTCATGGAGAGATGCAGGGAATAAAAAGAATGTAATCACTTGTTTCCTAACAGAAGGCAGAGAAAGCAAGGGGAAAAAGTATCTTAAGTTCAGGAGGCATCAACAACATAAGGAAATAATTATCAATTATATGCAGAAAATAGAAACATGGGCTTTTATTCTATAACTCTACTCTGATGTTCATTCGCTCATTCATCCATTCATTTGCTCAGTCATTCGTCAAATATTTGCCAAGTATATTCTATATATAGGCCTGTATGCTAGGCATTGTGGGACACCTAAAGGTGTATGGCAGATAAACTCTCCTGGAACTTAACAGTAGAATCATTACGTTTCAGTGATTTAGGCTTTCACTGGTGTGAAGAGAGCAATACTGAAATAAATATCCCAAACTGTTAAGTTTTTAGACACTTATGTCTTTCTGAGTTCCCATAGCCAAAAATATTAATCATCTGGAAGAAAATTTTCAGTGCCATTGCAATGGATTATCATCTTATTGCTAATGAATTATTTTGAAACAAAGTTGTATTTTTTAACTTCTCTATTTTAAGACCTATTTTGTCAGAAAAGAATTTGACCATATGATAACAGGAAGAATCCTGGTTCAAAATATGATTGGTTACTTAACACCTGATAGAATTATGCAATAATCTTTTCTAGGCACTCAGTAGGATAATTTTTACCTTTATTTGTCCTCTGATGATCATACCAATCTTATCAATTCTTTAAAATCCAGTTCAGAAAATATACATTCTGTTTCCCCATTTCCTAGCCTCCACTCTCAATTCTTCACTGATATTCTCCAGCTGTGATAGATCTCTTTGACTCTGGATTCTACAGGTCTATAACCTACAGCCCAGAGCCCTCCAAGACTCTGTGCTCAAACAAATTAGTCCATTCCTAGGGGCTGACCCTCAGAGAATTATTTTATTTCTTAGGCTCATTGCTTCCACCAAGAGTTATTCCAGGAAAATCTAATATACTCATGATAACATTCATGCCTAAATTTTCCCCATATGTGAACCTCTTTGTCCTTATCTCCTCTCCAAATATTCAAAGTGACAAATGTAAATTAATTATAGTATGGAATTCATTTCACTGAATATCAAATTCACAAGCTATAAAGGACTAACATGAGCTCATAAATAGATACAGAACACACAAATAGCACTGAGGCTATTAGATCCCCCTGGAAAAAAAGTGAGCTTACTGGCAATATTATGTCATTCCAATAAGTCCCTCTTTCACAAAGTCCTACATAGTTCCACCAAGCCCTTTGGTACCACCTTGTGATTTTGTTTAGAGGTGTCAATCACATGGCTCATGTGCTGCATCTAGCCCATAATATCTCCAAGTCAGACCCAAACCAAATTAAAATGTAATTGGGAAATATATAACAAAATAAATTAAATTAAAATTAAAATATATAATATGAATATGTGATTTTCTAAGTCATTTTGTGGCCCTTGGAGATCCTTATGCATGGTTTAGTCGTCTCTGTTTCTATTTGAGTTTGACACTACAGTTTTAGTATACCTCTTGAAGATAAAGATAATTTGGGGGATGTCAAGTAAGGGAATTCCTTCCCACTGAAGTAATACTGTCTGATTAAATCATAATCATGAGACAAAAAACATGGTGGTAAGGTTTAGATCTCTTCTTCACTCCACTCCTCCATGAAGTGGCTTTAACCCATCATATGCAGTGATTATATTCCGGTGATACTTTTACTGTTGAAGGAGTCATGTCCATAGAAGATACTAAAGCCCAAATTCTCAAAATGGGGAACTTTTGAATTTTATTGCCCATGAGAAAATCTTCAAGTCTAGCACTACCCATTAATCTGTTTTAAAAAAAATCCTAGAAGTCTAGATTATTAGATCACATTACCTTGGGCATCAAAATCATTCTTTTTTTGAAGCTTTGGGGTCAGAAATATGGGAATAAGTTTTGACTCTGGATTTAGACTTCCTGGGTAAAAATCTAATCTGGGACATCTAATACTTGTGACTTAACCTTGCTGGTCCTTGGTTTCCTTACCTGTAAAATAGAGGGATTGTCTCTAAGCTTCCTTCCAGCTTTAAGTGATGATCTTAGACTTTGAGGTCCCCTTCAGATGTAAATCCAATGTATTTTCTGTTAAGTAAACCAGGAACCATATGCTTCTGCCACAAGTCATTATATATAGAGATAAGGTTAGTAGGGATGTAGCCTGGCAACTAGCTATTTCTGCAAGTGCTGTAACCACCAGCCCCTCAGGAGCCACAACTAGTGAAGACCTGAAGCCTCTGATATACTCTTCTCATTTACAATCCTTCCTTCCTTCCTTCCTTCCTTCCTTCCTTCCTTCCTTCCTTCCTTCCTTCCTTCCTTCCTTCTTTCTCCTTTTTTTCCTTCTTCCTTCATAATGCCCCCCCCCCCACTTTTTAATCACTAGTTACTCATTAGCATCACAGAAAGGACAGTAGGAGGAATCCTATCAGGGATAAAATTACAAAGGAAGTGGGGGGGATAAAAAAGGGAGATGGACAGACAGACACATAGGCCAAGAGGCAGGTTGAGACAAAGACAGAGAAGGACAGAGAGATAGAAAAAGAGATCAGAAGGGAAAGAGGCAAAGGAGGGTGCAGAAGGAGAAAAAAGAGAGGGAAATGGAGAGAGATCTCATGTAGTTATTTGTTTGGTTTTTGCTCATTTTCATAGATCTTGGAGAGAGGCAACACTTTTAACAAGGCTGTCCTGAGCCAGTTATCAGGATTTCCCTATGCTTCTTCATCAATGTACCAGTGTATATGCACAAACCCCATGGCCATCCTCCAAACCAAGACACACACTCTGTAATCTCATAAAATAAACTGAGAAACTCATTCAGTTCATTAAGGAATCCCTTGATCAGTCTTGCCTTAGAGTATCATGAATAGCCTATTTATGGAATCTATTATATCATATCAAAACTTTGTGTCTTAAATAAGTGAGACTGTATTTCAATCATTCATAGATCTTTTAACATACAGTTTAGAGCCTATAAACAATATTAATTCAGACATGTTCTCACGTATAAACAACCTGTGTATACATATGTATAAATATATAAATATATGTGTGTGTGTGTGCGTGTGTGTGTGTGTGTCTATATGTGTTTGTGTCTGGGTGCATGAATGTATGTCTAGGTATACAAATATACTTAGGTATATATTTATGTATCTATGTGTGCATACATACATGCATATGTACATATATGTATAAATGCATGTACGCATACATATGCACACATATGTATATGTGTGTATACAAGCATAAACCTATATACATGCCACCTATCTGCATGAATGTGTGTATGTGTATACATACACACAGTTTCTTCATCTGGAAAATGAGCTAGAGAAGGAAATGGCAAATCATTCCCGTATCTTTGCCAAGAAGATACCAAATGGGGTCATGAAGAGTCAGACACAATTGAAAAACAACAATGTGTATACATATATCTACACACATGCTTTTGTACACATACACATAGACACCCATGCACATATACATGCATATACATGTTCTCCCCATTTATCATTGCAACAACCAACAACCCGGTAAGGGTTATATAATTAACTCTATTTTACAGATATGAGAACTGAGGCTGAGAGAGACTGACTTTTCCAGGCCACATAAAAAGTTCAGGAATCAGGACATGACCTCAGGTTTATTCAAAGTCTAGGTGTTCCACTTTGTCCAAATGTTGTCTCCTTAAGAAAGTACAGTCATCATTGTTCACCTTTGTATTCCCCATAGTGGTTAGCTTATGTCTGGTACACAATAAGAACTTGAAGGTTATATAACCAGAATGCAAATTATCATATCTCCTACCTACAAAGTAGGAATATCTCGGAGTAGTGACTCCAAAATGAGCCATATATCTACTGTTAGGAGTCTCATAAAACTTGATTATCAGGCCATGAATTTTTTGTGACTTAGGGTGGCCCATTAGCTCCACCAGCTTCATCATAAGGCTAAGGTCAAGGGTTCAGTATTCATGCAGAGTAACTTTTATGTTCTTTTTGTAAAGTTAATTTGTTTATTTACTTTTAGTTTACAAAGTTCAGTTCCACAGTCACTTGAGTTTCAAATTTTTTCTCCCTCTCTCTCCTCTCCTCCCATCATGGTGGCATGCACTCAAGTATAGAATCTACAAATATCTTTACATTAATAATTAGTCAGTTGGTAAAGAAGGATTATAACTGATGGAATGATCAGTGGAAAAGAGGAAACAAAACAACAAAAAGAAACAGCGAGAAGTTTGTTTCAACATTCAGACTCCACAGAACTTTTCTCTGGATGTGGATGTGTATTCAGATGCTGAGTCTTTTGGAGTTGTTTTATAACCTTACATTGCTGAGAGGAGCCCAGTCTATTGAAGTCATCACACAAACATTGCATCTATGATTGTGTACAGATTACTCCTGGTTCTACTCTTCTCACCCAGCATCAGTTTATGTAAGTCTCTCCAGGTATTGTGAAGTCTGTCTGCTACTCATTTCTTATAACACAGTAGTATTCCATTACATTCATATACCACAACTTGCTCAGCCATTCCCCAATTGATGGGCATACCCTTGATTTCCAATTCTTTTTCACCACAAAAAGAGCCACTATCAATATTTTTGTATGTATGGGTTCTCCTCCCACTTCTCTGATGTCTTTTGGATATAATCCTATAAGTGGTATTGCTGGGTCAAATGATATGAGCTTATTTATAGACTTTTGGGCATAGTTCCAGATTGCTCTCCAGAAAGGTTGGATTAGTCCACAGTTCCACCAACAGTGCATTAGTGTTCCAATTTCTCCATCTCCTCTCCAGCATTTAGCATTTTCCTGTTTTGACATCTTAGCCAATCTGGCCAGTGAGATGTGGTAACTCAGAGTCATTTTGATTATTAATTTCTCTAATCAATAGTGATCTAGAGCATTTTTTCATTAGCTTATAGATACCTTTAATTTCATCTTCTGAGAACTTCCTGTTCATATACTATGACCATTTATCAATTGGAGAATGACTTGTATTCTTATAGATTTGACTCAGTTCTCTGTATACTTTAGAAATGAGACCTTTATCAAAGACATTGGTTGTAAAAATTCTTTCCCAGTTGTCTACTACCCTCTTAATCTTGGTTACATTGGTTTTGTTTGTACAGAAACTTTTTAAATTTAATGTAATCAAAATTATCCATTTTGCATTTTAGAATGCTCTCTAACTGTTGTTTCATCATAAAATCTTCCCCAGCTAAACTATTCCTTATTCACCAAGATTACTTACAGTATCATCCTTTATTCCCAGATTGTGGACCTATTTTGACTTGATTTTGGTGTATGGTGGTAGATATTAGTCAATGCCCAATTTCTGCCATATATTTTCCAATTTTCCCAGCACTTTTATCAAATAGTGAATTCTTATCCCCAAAACTGGGGTCTTTGGGTTTATCAAACAGTGAATTACTCTAGGCATTGACTGCTGTGTTTTGTGTACCCAATCTATTCCATTGATTCACTGCTCTATTCCTTACCAAGTATCAAGTAGTTTTGATGACTACTACTTTATAATACAGATTAAAATTTAGTATGGGTAGGCCACCTTCCCTAGCATTTCTTTTCATTAATTGCCTTCATATTCTGGAACTTTTGTTCTTCCAAATGAATTTTGCTACAATTTTTCTAGCTCTTCAAAGTAATTTTTGGTAGATTGATTGGTATGGCACTAAATATGTAATTTAATTTAGGGAAAATTGTCATTTTTATTATATTAGTTCAACCCAGCCATGAGAAACTGATAGTTATTCCAATTAGTTAAATATGACTTTATTTGTGTGACAAGTATTTTGTAATTGTGTTTATAAAGGTCCTGGGTTTGTTTGACAGGTAGATTCCCAAATGTTTTATGTCTACAGTAACTCTATCTCTTGCTGATGGATTTTGTTAGAGATATATAGGAATGCCAAGGACTTATGTGGGTTTATTTTTTAATCGCACAACTTTGCCAATTTTTTTTTATTTCACGTAGATTTTACTTGATTCTCTAAGATTCTCTAAGTATGCCATCACATCATCTTCAAAGAGTAATAGCTTAGTCTCTTCTCTGCCTAATCTGATTCCTTCAATTTCTTTTTCTTCTTTTACTACTACTGTTAACATTCCTTGTACCAAATTTAATGAGAGGGATGATAGTAGACATCTGTGTTTCACCCCAAATCTTATTGGAAATGCTTCTAGCTTATCAGCATTAATTATAATACTCACTGATGATGGTTTTAGATGGATGCTGCTAATTATTTTAAGGAAGACTCCATTTATTCCTACACTTTCTAGTGTTTTAATATGCATAGGTGTTGTATTTTGTCAAAAGCCTTTTCTGCATCTATTGAGATAATCATATGGTTTCTGATAGTTTTGTTGTTAACGTTATCATTTATAATGATAGTTTTCCCGATATTAAATCACCCTTGCAATGCTGGAATAAATCATAACTGATCAAAGTATATTATTCTCATAAAGATTGGTTGTAGTCTTTTTGCTATTATTTTATTTACAGTTTTTGCATCTATATTCTTGAGGGAAATTGGTTTATAATTTTCTTTCTGTGCTTTGTCTCTTCTAAGTTTAAGTATTGGTACCATATTTGTGTCATAAAAAGAATTTGGTAAGCATCCTCCAATTTTCCCAAATAGTTTGTAAAGTATTGGGGTCAATTGTTCCTTAAATGTTTGGTAGAATTCAGTACAAAAATCTGTCTGGCCCTGGAGATATTTTCCTAGGGAGTTCATTGATAGCTTGTTCAATTTCTCTTTCTCAGATAGGGTTATTTAAGTAATTTACTTCAGTTAATCTGCACAATTTATATTTTTGTAAATAGTCATCTATTTCACTAAGATTGTCAAATTTATGTGCATACAGCTGGGCAAAATGATTTCTAATTATTGTTTTAATTTCCTCTTCATTGGAGGTAGATTCACCCGTTTCATTTTTGATACTCGTAATTTGGTTTTCTCCTTTTTTATCATATTGACTAAAGGTTGATCAATTTTATTGTTTTTTCAAAATACAAGCTCTTAGTTTTATTCATTGATTCAATAGTTTTCTTAAATTCAATTTCATTAATTTCTCCTTTGGTTTTCATTATTTCTCATTTAGTATATAGTTGTGGATTGTAATTTTTTTTCTTTTTCTAGCTTTTTCAGATGCATGCCCAATTTATTGACCTCCATTTTCTCTTTTTTATTTGTGTATGCTTTCAGGGATATAAAACTTCCCTTAAGAACTACTTTTGTGGTATCCCACAAATTTTGATATGTTGTCTCATTATTTTCAATCACTTGAATGAAGTTACTGAATCTTGTAATTAGAGATTGCATTTTCCATTGAGCTCTGGCTTTTTCATCTGGAAGGTCTGGAAGTCTCTTTTATCATTGAAGGACCATCTCCTTGCCTGAAAGATTATATTCAGTTTCACTGGATAGCTCATCCTTGGTTGTAACCTGAGCTCTCCTGTCTTGCAAAATACCATATTCCAGTCCCTCAGAACTTTCAATGTAGAAGCTGCCAGATCCTATGCGATGTAGTTCTATGATATTTGAATTGCTTCTTTCTGGCTGCTTGTGGCATTTTCTCTTTTACCTGATGGTTCTGGAATTTGGCTACAACATTTCACAGAGTTTTCAGTTTGGGATCGCTTTCAGGAGGTGTCTGGTGGGTTCTCTAGATTTCTATTTTGGTTCTAGGATCTGAAACTGGTTCATGTTCTCAGGATTCTGGTTCTAGCATCTCAGGGCAGTTTTCTTTGATGAGCTCTTGGAATATGTTGGCCAGGCTCATTTTTTCATTATGATTTTCCTTCTCAGATTATCTTTCCTGGATCTGTTTTCTAGGTCAGTTATTTTTCTGTTGGGATATTTTACCTTTTTTTCTAATTTTTCATTCTTGATGTTTTGTTTGACTGATTCTTGGTACCACATAGAATCATTAGCTTCAATCTGGTTGATTCTAATTTTTAGCAAATTGTTTTCCTCAGTTTATGAAGCTACTTTTCCATATGTTCAGATTGCATTTTTAGTTCACACATTTTTCTTTTTAAGGAGCTGCTTTCTTCATCAAAAAGTTTTTTCTGTTGTCACAATTTTGATTTAAAAAGAATTGGTCATTTCAATCTTCTACCTCTCCAATTTGTTTTTCAAAGTCCTTCTTGAGCTCTTCTAAGAACACTTTCTGGGCTTGAGATCAGTTCACATTCTCTGTTGAGGCTTCAGCTTTGGGTGTGGAGTCAATGCTGTCTCCTTCTGAATTTTGTTCCTCCTGCTGGCAATAATAGGATTCTAGAGTCTTTGTCTTTGCCAGCTTTTTTTTTACCCATTTTGAGGCAGAGCCTTAGCCATTCCCTTCCTCTAGGACTTCCAAGCCTTTACTATTCAAAATTTTGTTCTGGGACAATAACTTCTGTGTTTTCAGGGTCAGAGAGGGGGCATTAGAGAAGCCAGGGTTCACTCTGACATCCTGGTCCCTGGCAGTTCAAATAGCAGCTTTTCAAATCTCCAGGCTGTGGGTTGATAGTTCCAGGAGTAGCTGCTGCCACTGCCACAGGCCCTGCATTTGCCCCTTACCCAGCTCTGACAGGTCCTGGCTTTGTGGTGACAGGCCTGGTAATGGCCCTTGAGGTTGGTGGATCAACTTGCCATCACATAATCCAGGCCTCTATGTGCCACACCTGCGTTGTCTGGGCCCTCTATTTCTACAGTGGGAAGAATGCTGACTCTGATATCAAAGACTCAGTTCACATATGGCCTCTGTTGGTCCCTATGTGACCTTGGGCAAATGTCTCAATCTCAACTATTATGCTTTTAGCGAGTTTTTGTGCATCATGACATCTTTGATGATCTAATGAAATCTATGAACACCTTTTCACAATAATGATTTGAAAGTTTAAAATGGAATATATAACAAAACAAAGGAAACTATATTGAACTACAGTTATATAAGTATCAAAAAAATTCACAAATTCTCTGAAATCTTTCCATGGTCCCCAAGTTAATAGCTCCTGGCCTATGATCTTGGTCAAATTCTTTCCTTTTCTCTGTGACTCAATTACCCTTCCTCCAGGTCTTTCTCTTTCAACTTTATATCCTATAACGTGTTGAAATCCCTAAACTGTTTAATAAGGCATAGGGAGTTTATGGTCATTTTCATAACATGGAGTGTATGAAGACTAAATCTCAGATCCTGGAAGTATGACTCAGAAAATGTTTGCTAAATGAATGGAATGGAAGGTCACATTCAATGTGACCCCAATGCACCAGCTGGCACCACTGCCAGGAGGAGAATAAATTGAAGCCTTGGATTAGACCTTGCTCACCTTGCTGTTTTTAACCTATGGATCATGTTTCTCATCTGTAACCTCCTATTTTCAGTCAGAAGCAAGTACAATAGAGGTGTTCGTATTTTATGTTGTTTTTTGTCACTTTTCCCTTACAAAGCATTTCTGAGTGCAAAAATAAAAACCAATTTAAAACCAATATTGTTTAAAATTCTTTGGTATGACCAGCAGGTCGACATGCTAATAATTTAGCCTATGCTGTGTCATCATATTTTAGTAACATTATGTCCTGTCATACAAACACTCAAGAAATTAAAGGGAGTAAAGGCTGACAACCAGATATAACAGGCCCAAAACAAAGCCTTGCAGTGATTGTGAGTGGGCAGAAGAAGTGAAGGAAACACAAAGTATATAAACGATATAAAGGGAAAGTGTGTTTTATTAGTTAATATTTTAGGAACACCCATAGGTCCATGAATCTATAGCTAGAAGGCACCTCAGAGACCTTCTAGTTCAACACCCTCATTTTACATTCAAGGAAGTTAAGACCTAGGATGGATAAGCAGCTTGTCCAAGATTGCACAAATTGTCAGTGTTTTTGTTGAGGGCAGCAGACTTGCATTTTAACATGCATCCTCTGATTGTAGTCAGAACCAAGTCTTTCCACTGTGCCATGCCACTTCCCTCAGTGACAACTTTCATGATGACCTCTCCTGCCATTATACAGTTTATTTGTTTCATTTTTTTATTCAAATATATTTTTATGCTCTTGTTTACACCACTCATTTCCATGAGATTTTGAGTTACAAATTTTGTCCCCATCTTTTCGCTACCCCAACCCCAAAACAGCAATCCCACTGTAAAGCCCCTCCCTCTATCTGCTCTCTTTTATGACCTCCTTCAATGCCCCTCTAACTTTCTAGTAGGTCAGGGAGGGTATCCCTACCCCAGTCCCTGTATATCTTAATTCCCAGTTGTATGTATTGTAGAGCTGTAAATTCTAGATTCTTTCAGTTCCTCCCTTGTCACCCACCCCCACTGGAAGGACAAGCAATTCAATATAGGCGGTACATGTGCAATTAAGCAAGGCATCTCCACAGTGAACATATTGTGAGAGGTTGATTATATGTCCCTCCTTCCTATCCTGCCCCCCTTGTTCTGTTCTCTACCCTGTCCCTGTCCCTTTACTGAAGTGTGTGCTTCCAGCAACCCTCTCCCAGACCCTGCCTTCCCTTTTGTCATCCCTCCTCTCATCTCCATGCCCCCTACTCTCCTGTGTGGTATGATACCCAGTTTAGAGTTTATGTTGTTCCTTCCCTAAGCCAAATTCAA
>JAQQSW010000075.1:45353-76856 GCA_028646575.1 Pseudocheirus occidentalis
AGAGCAGGGGAGGGGCTTTACAGTGGGATTGCTGTTTTGGGGTTGGAGCAGGGGCAAGATGGGGAGAAAATTTGTAATTCAAAAATGTAATGAAAATGAATAATGTAAACAAGAAAACAAATAAAAAATAAATTTAAAAAAAGATTCTTGTCTAGGATCTCACAGTTGGTAAGTGTCTGAGGTCAGATTTGAGCTCAGGTCTTGATTCTAGGCCTAGAGCCCTATCTGATGAACCACCTATCTGCACTTTTGTCTCTGTAGACTCCTTTTTGTTTGTTTGTTTTTGGTTTTTGGAGGGGGGAAGTCAGGGCAATTGGAGTTAAGTGACTTGCCCAAGGTCACATGGCTAGTAAGTGTTAAGTGTCTGAGGCCACATTTGAACTCAGGTCCTCCTGACTCCAGGGCCAGTGCTCTATTCACTAGCGACCCTGTAGACTCCTTCTTACTCAAGCAACAATAATGAGATTTTCCTAAGAGCCTTACATGTATGATCTTCCCATATTAACTTTATCGAACCCCTTACAATTACTCTGTCATCCTTACTTTATATGCTTCTTGACTCTTGTGTTTGAATGTCAAATTTTACTCTAAGTTCTACTTTTTTTTAAGCAGGAATGCTTGAAAATCTTCTATTTCATTGTGCCCATTTTTTTTCTTCTGAAAATTTGCTGTGTAGAATGTTCTTAGTTGTGATACTAGCTCTTTGCCTTTTGGAATATCGTATTTCAAGCCATCCAATCCTTTAACATGGAAACTGGCAAATGTTTTGTGATACTGACAGTGGCTGCATGATATTTATATAGCTTATCTCTGTCTGCTTGAGATATTTTCTCCTAAACTTTGGTACTCTGGAATTTGGCTATAATATTCTTGAGAGTTTTCATTTCATTTATAATTTTCTTTTAATTATAATATTCTTGAGAGTTTCATTTCATCTCCTTTTTCAGGAGATGATCAATGGATTCTTTCCATTTCTATTTTACTCTTTGGATAAAAGATATCAGGGCAGTTTTTCTTGAATATTTCTTGAAATATGATGTCTTGGATCTCTTTTTTTTCATGATAGTTTTCAGATACTCCAATAATTCTCAAAATATTTTTTCCAGATCAGTTTTTTTTATTTTTCCTGTGAGAGATTTCACATTTTCTTATATTTTAAAATTCTTTTGTTTTTCTATTGTTTGTTGATGTGTCATGAAATCATTTGCTTCCATTTGTTTAATTCTACTTTTTAAGAACTTTCTTTTTTTTGAGGAGGGATGGCAAGGCAATTGGTTTTAAGTGACTTGTCCAAGGTCACATAGCTAGTGTCTGAGACTAGATTTGAACTCAGGTCCTCCTGACTCCAGGGCCCCTGCTCTACTCACTGCGCCACCTAGCTGCCCCAAGTTGCCCCGAGCCACATTTTCTTGAGTGAGTTTTTGTACCTCTTTTTCCTTTTGTTCAGTTGTGTGTGTGTGTTTTTTTAAGGAGTCTTTTCTTCAGTGAATTTTTGTGCCTCTTTTTTCCATTAGGCCAATTCTGTTTTAAAAGATGTTCTTTTCTTCAGTATTATTTTGTGCCTCTTTTACCAAGCTATTAATTCTCTTTTCATAGTTTTCCCACATTACTTATTTCTTTTCCCATTTTTTTCCTTTACCACTCATCTCCTTCTTTAGTTCTTCTAAGAATTCCTGTTGGGCTTGGGTCCAATTAGCATTTTTATTTGAGGCCTATTTAGGGTAGTTGTTTTCAGATTGTTGTACTTTACAGAGTTTATGCTTTTGTCTTCCCTTGTACTATAGTAAGTTTTTGTGGTTAAGTTCTTTAATTGTCATTGTTGTTTGCTCATTTTCCCAACTTATTCTTTTCTATGAACTTTATGTTAAATTTGGACTCTGTTCACTTGAGGTTGGAGAAGGACTGTGCCAAGTTTCAGGACTTTTGTGCTACTGTTTTCAGAGCTAGTTCTGGGACTCTGTAAGTTTTTGATGTTTCCAAGGTAATGTGATCTAGGTAGAGCTATGGTCACTGCTCCCCTGGTCTGCTTTTTGGTCTTTTCCCAGGAAGGGCCCCTTTCCCTTGTAGCAACAAGTGCTAGCTCTCCTCTTAGCCCTGGAACTGTGACCAGGTCTTCTGCTTTATTGTGACCAATGAGAAGCACCCATCTTCACCATGAAACTTCAACCCAGCACTGCTTCTGGGCAATAGTTCTTAATCAGTACCAGGTCCCATATCCAGTGACAAAAAAGGGTACCCTACAGTGTCTTTCTGACCATTTGTCCAATTTTTACCATATCTGTACTGAGAGATTCCAAAATCTACTTCTGGGCTACTATCATAATTACCTCCAAGACCCACCAATGGTGATGCCATACTATACTCTGGGCTTGTTCCCACCTTTGTATTATGGATGTCTCCTGATAACCTCCCAAGTTTTCTCAAAGTAGAAAAAATGTCTCACTCTGACCTCTTCTTGTATCTGGTGTTTGAAAATTTTAATTGAGGAGTTATTTTAAAGTTGTTTTAAAGGGATTGTTGGAGAGTTCAACTGAGCTGTTGCATATATTCTATCATTTTAGCTCTACCTGGGGTCCCTCATTTATACAGTATTTTCTCCTAAGAAAAAGAAATTAATATGGTCAACATGTTGTCATGCTGTAAACATAGTTCCCAGCTATCATTCTGATCTCATCTTGGTTAGTTTATTTTTAGCTTCTTTGACCTCTTGACTTGTCAATTGTACTTTACACAGTAAGGAAAGCAACCAAAGGGAGCTGTGGTAATTAAGGGAGCAGGTGTGGGTACATTGAGAATTAATGGGTCATTTTTAACATACAAAGTTGGCATTTAGTTCATTTACATAAGAAAGAGTTGGGGCATATCATTGCTTTTGTATTGTCAACTGGTCACAAAAAAACTCTTGAGGATGAAACCATTTCTATGATATCCTAAGTGACTCAGTTACATTTCTTTTAAGGTATATTGCGTCTGTTCTAATGCAAAGATAGATTGGGTACTTGTGCGTGTGGTGGTAAAGGTGTTAAGAATGTATTAGTGTTATCCATTCCCTCAGAAATCTCGTGTATTTTTATTGTGATCTGTATCTGTCATTGGAAGCAGAGATCCATACACAATAGGAAAATGAATCCATCATCACATTTCAATCCAGATCAGCTAAAAACTATACACATCATTTTAATTCTCTGGCACTTCTCCCTAGGGGCATGTCTGAAAGAATCCCAGACTTTACACTCTTTATTTGACTTCTCTTTCTTTTATCTGTTGAAGAACAATAGAAATTCTTCCTACTCTTTCAATGCTTAAGTTCCTGATTCCTTCATAGGTAGGAGAGTTATCCTTTTGAGTCACTAGTTTGTTTTTCCTGCAGGTTATCCAACTACTACTGTATTAATTATATCGTATGATTTTTCATAAGATTCATTTGACATGCATGCTATCCATAATCTCCCTAATAATTCAGTGAATAAGTTTAGAATTCTTAATTTGCTGACACATGAATCCTGGAAATGAAATCTAAAATATGATCTCTATATCATCATAGAAATTTGGCTTCTGTGATCAAAATAACACTGAGATTGGCATTCTAGGTGGGTCTAATTAACTGCATAATTGTCAGTTCTCTACTTTTCTGCATCTAGAACTCAGAACCAAGTGAAAGTTATATTTTTTTCTTGTACCAATGATAAAATTCAGGTAAAAATTTTGATTGGAGGATAGTTTTATTCAGGTGGACAATCAATGTAGATCAAATTCATTGTACAAATGCCAGTTCTCCACATCAATTGACATAGCACAGTAATGGTCAGGGAATTTTACTGGAAATAAGAATAAAAGAATGTGGCAGATACCCAAGTTTAGGAGCTTGCATTTTCTCTAGATTGCTTAACTCCACTGTCAACTTTATGTTTTCCTGTGCCTTTTATGTGGGTAACAATACCCATATAGATCTATAAATGGGCAATGGTCAAGGGTACTTTTTTTAATCTGTATTTTGAGGGGTATGATCCATACTTAATTAAATAATCACTTTGATCTCACCACTGTATATTTTTTACTCTTGCAAATTCTCCAGGACATGGACTGTCTATAAAAAACAACAATAACAAAAACCAGGCACACAGATACATGCACCCATGTATGCACATGGGGGGGATTTAAGGAAATGGAGTCATAAAAGGGTATCAGCAGCATTCAATGGTTGTGGGAATTGAAAAAAGGAACTAAAAGAATCATACATACATATATATATATATATTATGTATATATAATATATTTAATTCTACACAGTGATATTATTTTAGTGAATGGATCCTACAATTATTCAGATTCTGCTGGGGCCTCAATTCTGGCTAAAGTAGAGCACGTAATAACTTCTTAATAACAACTAATAACTGGTCTTAAGAATAATTTCAGCCATCAAAAGGTGCAAGGACAAATGAGGTGAAATTGTCTCCTGATTCTTAAAAATGGGGAAGGTCTGGGACCTGGGGTGGAAATGACAGAAACGGTGGGAATGATCACTCCTTTGTAGAAGGAGACAAAGAGAGGACAGCTGGGCATCACATAATAGACACTATAGATTTGGGGAGAAAGGATTTCATAGATCCCAGAAGAATATGATTCAATGGAATAAAGTTCTATAAGTGGAGGCAGATTGAAGAAGTGGGAAATTTTCTCTTGTATGTTATCTTTGTAACTAAAATAATTTTCTTATCTCTTTTTTTGTGTTGCAGGAACGTCTCAAAAGTATTTTTTCTGTTAATTTTTTGTTGTTGAAAAGTTGGTTCAGATTAGCAGGGTATGTTGTTTTTAGTCGCATCTTGAGTATTTTTAGTTTTGGGAATACAATATTCTATTCTATCCTGTAATTTCTCATCAATATAAAATAACCCCATGTTATACAAATTGCTCTCCTTCAATACATCCCTCTGGTTACTTGAAAAACGTGCTGGGGTTTTATTCAAAGCAGTGGTTAAGGCATTTTCTTCTCTCCATCAAGTGATTCCTTCTCAGGCATTTAGTGGAATGTTCTTTCCACTATTGATATTTAAATCTCTCTGATCTGATTTAGGTTGGCATTTTTTAAAAGATGTATATGAAATAACCAAGTTTTCTCCATCTGATTATCTTGAGCATTACAACTTCGGTTGATCAAGGATTTGGTTTCACATTTAGGCTAAAACATATATGTGATCAAGTAAATAGAGCAGTATTATTTTCTAGTTGAGGTGTCAAGTCTTAGCATCTTGATACTCAATTTAAGTGGGGCCAGGTCATTTAGTTGAACTACTTAGCTTTCTACCCTTACACAAAAAACCTAAATGGAGGTGAATAGCATTTTTCACCCTGAGTTCTTCGGAATTGTTAGGATTATTGATCGGTATTGCTGTCTTTCACAGTTGACAATCATTATAATTCCCTTACTGTGCACATTGCTCTGCAGGTTATTTTCACTTTACTCTGAATGCTTCATGTCTTCTTTGTTTTCTTTCATCATTTCTTACACCAGAATAGTATTCCATCACAAATATATACTATATCTTGTTCCACCATTCCCCAATTGATGAGCTTCCCCTCAGTTTCAAATTCTTTGCCATCACAAAGTGACTGCTATAAATAATTTGGGGTGTGTGTGTGTGTGTGTGTGTGTGTGTGTGTGTGAGAGAGAGAGAGAGAGAGAGAGAGAGAGAGAGAGAGAAAGAGAGAGAGAACTTTCATTTCTCTAGGGAGATTTTTCATTAGGTATTCAAGTTTTTGTATTCTACATGTCGTATTATATAATTTTGCACTGAGAGTTCTTTCTGATCTGAATTCATACCAATATCCTCTTCTAAAAGTTTTATTTCTCTTTTTGAGCTACTATGTAGTTTTTTTTTCACCAACCCTGTGGAAGTTGTAGAATTTTCTATTTATTTAGGTAATTGTTCATTTTCTTTCATATCATAACACTGGTTTAGTCTTCTTTAGATTTTCTTGGATTTATTCATTCCTCCTCTTTTATAAACTTTCTACTAATTCTTCTGCTTGTGAGTTAGAATTTAATTCAGGCTTTCTCTCTTAAACTTTTTATTTTCATTCTTCTTTTATATTTCTTGTCACACACCTCTGAATTTCCTCCTTACTTTTTGGCTTCTCTCATTGCCATTGATTCACAGGCCCCCAAGGCAAGACTGTTGTACGTTTTCATTGCTATTCAGTGGGGATCATAGGGATAGATAGCACTAGGTCCCTGGACTGCCTGTTTTCCTTCAGGAGTGAATTGACACCAATTGGTTTTCTGATTCCCTTTCTAGATGAGAATAACTGGTATTTATGTAACATTTTCAAATTTGTGATATGCTGTGCAAATATTATTTGATCTATCTTCATAAAAACACTAGGAGGTAAGTGCTTTTTTATCCAAATTATAGAGATGAGAAAACCAAGACTGACAGATGTTATGTGATTTGCCCAAGATCACACATCTAGTAAATGTCTGAGGATAAATTTGAACTTAGATCTTCCTGACTTCAAGTCTAGAGTCCTATCCAGTGTGCCACATAACTGCTTGGGATACATGTGCTCCAAAAATGTAATCCTAAAGATTAAAATGGCAATAATTTCAATAAAAAAACATAAGTTCAAAGGTATTGGCATTGATGCATAAGAATTTATCACCCAACTAAAATTTTAATGGAGTTAACTAATCAGCTATCTATCTATATGATGAAAGAGCAAAGTTGGATATTAGAAGATGAATGTGACTGTGGCATAGTTCTCTAAATTGACAGTCAGGAGTGCTAAAGATTGAACTTAGCTGAAGCTGGTGAGAGAAGCTAAAGATAATAGATCCCTTTTTTAACTCCATTGGTAAAAATAAATTTCATAAAAGAAGGAAAAGAACCACTTCTTAGATAAATAAGTGACAATGCCTATGAAGTAGAGTTGTTTAATCTCTATTTTGCTTCTGTTTTCTATTCCAAAAATGATGCTCTTTGACCTGGAAATGATAGAAGAAAAATACCTAACATGGAGTGATATTTCTAGCTCCTGTATCCCTATGATTCTGAGGCTGCTAATCATCTATAACATTATAGAATCTAAATACTCAATATTGTCAGCAAAGGTGAAATTCACCAGGAAATTGGCAAAGTTCCTTTTTATTTCACTAAAATCTAGGACCTATGTAGACATGTTACAAAGCCAGAAGAAATTAACAGTTTATATAATAGAAAATAAAAAGGAAAGTAGATCTAATCTTTGATCACTGAACCATCAATGATGTTACAGGAAGGGATGTGGCAGGATACCATGGAAAGACCATGAAATCTTGAATCAAAGGACCTGAGTTTAAGACTCAATCCTATGATTTCTTCCCTGTATGTTTTAACAAGTAACTTAACCTCTCTGGACCTCAGTTTTCTCATTTGTAAAGTGAGAAGGCTGGTCCAAGTACTATTTAAAATCCTTTTTCCGCCTCTAAATTTGTGATTTTTCCAATGATGAAACAGAGGCTTCAGTATGTAATGCCTAATATGTAAAATAGAACCAATTTATCCCCTCATAAATCATTTATTAAATATCTATTATATGTTATACCTTATGCTTGCAAAGATAAAATGGAAATAGGTATAGATCTCAAAAAACTTGGATCTTAGTTGGGAAGACAGTGTATGTATGTATGGGTAGGTATATACAAAATTGTTCAGTCAATTCTGATTCTGGTCCAACTCTTCATGTCCTTATTTGGAGTTTTCACAGATACCTCCAGTATCTGTGCCAAGAACACAGATTCTGGAGGTTTGAGATTCACTTCTCCAGCTCATTTTACAGATGAGGAACTGAGGTCCAGGGTTGCATAGCTACTAAGTGTCTGACACAAGATAGAAATTAGGAATGTGAGTCTTCCTGACTTCAGGTCCAGCAGTCTTATCTACTGTGCCACTTAGCTACCCCATATACAAAATAAATGCAAAGTTGTTTTGGAAGATAGACACCCCTGGTTCCAGCAAGCAGATAGACACAGACATATACAAATGCTTTAAACAGCAATATAACTTTCAAACATCCAGTGAATGATGTTTCCTCATATTCAATTCTCTTCTCAATAGCATATCTCTGTGAATAACAGAATTCTAATTAACACTTCAGCTCTACTCTGCTCTGGAAAAAAAATCAGAGGAGAATTTAATAAGAGATGAATAAAGTACCTAAAATATTGTACCTGAACAAAGGAGAAAAGTTTCCAAAAGTTTTTTAATGAAATAAAAGTAACATGGATAGAAACTAGAACATTTCACAGCTTGGAATAGAACAAAGATATGCAATGTGAATCTTTTGGCCATACGATGATATATAACAAAAGAGGTAGAGAAATACAAAGTGCTTTCTAATAGCAAATATTTCACAGGAATGTAACATAATAATCTGGACAAAAGACTCACTAAAGGTTTTTTCCCTAATTTGAATCTATGGTCAAACTAAGTGATCACTAGAAAATTCATTAAAATAATAACGCAAATTAAAAAAGAAATCAGAGAGGCTAGGTTCATCCTCTCAGAGATTCTTGGCATAGCAGATCATAACTAAGGGGAATGTCTATTAAACGCAGAAGTAATTTTTCTTTCAGTGAAGAAATCAATTATAGTTGTGTCATTATCTCTGTTAGAGTGAAGTTTCACAATGGGGAAAATACACCTGATATTTTCTTGATGCAATAAGAACTGAAAAAAAAAACTTGAAAAAAAATCCTGTTCCCTACTAAAGACTGAGTGAGGTTAATGGTAAATTTGCATAGGTGGCTTATTTTTAGCTAAATGTAAGAAAGAAATGATTTTATTCAATGAAATATCTTGAGTAACCAAGGGAGTAAAAAGTAATATCTGGTTGATACAAACCTTGGATGAAAACTGAGTGTGTATTAGGGTAGAAAGAGTGTATAAAGAGTGTCATAGTAGGAGACCTACTAAACAGTAGAATCATAGGCTCATGGAACTGAGAGTTGGCAAGAACTTTAGAGATCTGTAGTTCAAAATCCACCTCCTTATTTTAGAGAGGAGAAAACTGGATCCCGAAGAAATTCAATGATTTCCAAAAGGCCATTAAGGTAGTAAGTAGCAGCATTAGAATTAAAACTAGGGATTCTGACTCTAAATTTATTTTTTCTCCCACTCCAAATGAGACATTTGTTTCTTTTTCCTTTTTTTTCCTTTTTCTCACCCTAAGTGAGATACTCTTTTAGGTACTTGGGATGCAATTCAAAACTGAAGGAAGTACCCTGCTCTCAAGAACTTAGGAAGTGATACTGGTGTTGTTCAGTCCTTTCAGTTTGGTCTCATTCTTTGCTACCCCATTTAGGATGGAGTGGTTTGCCAGTTCTTTCTCCAACTAATTTTACAGATGAGGAAATTGAGGCAAACAGGGTTAAGTGAACTGCCTTGGTGTCTACCAGATTTGAAGTCAGGTCCTTCGGCCTCCAGGTTCAGCAGTCTATCTATTACACCAGTCAGCTTCCCTAATTAGGAAGTAGAAACATTCTTTTTCTAAAACAAGTAATTTTTAAATTTTAAATTAAAAAATTGTTTTTACATCATCGTCATTTATGGAAACACTTCTTTTCTTCCACCTTGTAAATGAACCCTCTTATATGATGAAGAAAAATAGTTAAGAAACACTAAATGTTGTGACTATCTAGTGACATATCTAACATCCTTCCCTACAAGAAACCCATCTCTATTGAGAGGAGGGAATCATGTTTAAATTCCTCTTCTTTGAGACCATGATTGCTATTTCAGTTACTGTTCTTTTCATTTACATTGGTGTAGTCATCATACATATGACATGGTTATTTTGACTTTGCTTACTTCTTTTGGTATTAGTTCATACAAATTTTTCCATGTTTTACTGGTACATTCTTTTTCAATATTCTTCCTCAGAAAAATATTATTCTTTGGCAAAAGTAAAAATCTACTCTATTCCATTTGTGAAGAAACTTACATCAGTCAAGTTTGCTTCTAATATGGCTCTGCTCCAAACCCTCTAGACTCTTATACCTCTGTCATAGATGCCTTCTTGCATTGGAGATGCCTCCACCCTTTATTCTTTTCTTTCAATTGACAAGTTCTTCCACAAAACTTTTAATTGAGGAAGTTCCAGTTTCCAACTTTGACTTTCTGGACTCTTTCATCTTACCCTCTCTATCCCTGCTTTTTAGTTCCATGTTATATATTTTCTTCCTCTATTAAAATTTAAGTTCCATAAGGGAGCAACCTTTCTTGTTGGCATTCCCAATGGTTAGGCCAATGGCCAGCATATCTCCTTCCCCCTGTCTCTCCCCATCCTCATCATTCTCATCATCATTGTCATCATCCTCTATTTTGCTAGATAGACTCTATTGGCTCCTTCTAATTCCAGGTTTCTATGAATAACTATATCTTTAACACAAGTAAACACCATTTTGATACATATATTACTATTACAAATTCACTCAGTTTTATTTTGTGTCTTTTTAATGTACTCTTACACTATTTTCTACTAATCTTGAGTCTGAATCCCATGCTTTGAGCAGTGGAGTTAGTTATTCCATTTCCATTTCCCTTCAAGTCTTATCCATAAGTAGTACCAGTTATAGGGTAACCAACTTGTACTTGAAATTCTAGATTTTTGTCCCTGGAAGTTAATTTTTATTTCCATGTTTTAGGGAAGTGTAATTAAGCTCTAATTGAAATGGCAGGCCACTAAAAACTAGAAATTGAGGGAATGCCCATCAATTCAGGAATGACTAAATAAGTTGTGTTATTATACAAGCTCTCCTGAGGAGTGCTTCTGTGAAAAACTTTACAGTTCTAATTACATAGAATAATGAATTTTATTTTTATTCAACAATTAACTAAAACATAACATTTGAGAAACTAAAGCATAACATTTACAATAACATAATGTAATAACTTATTACTTAGGTGGTCACATAGTCTTAAACAAAGCATGTCATTCAGTATATCTTATGGTCATCTTTAAGAGGGAACAGAAAATATAACCACCATCCACTCCTAGGTCACAGTAAGTTAAAATCTCCTCAATCAATATAGAATATTCAAGAAAGGTCCTCTTTCATCTTGACTAGAGGGTGACTTCCAATCGTTCTTAAGTCAATCATCCTTAAGGGGTAGCAGAAAGTACAAACACCATCTACCCATAGGCCACAGCAAGTTACAGTATCATCAGTCAATATAGAGTATCCAAGTAAAGTCCCCTTTCATCTTAACTCAAGGCTGACTTCCAATCCCCATGGATCCTCCTGAATGGTATGAATGCTCCTACCACTTGCCTGGATTCACACATAGGTAACTCTTCACTCCTATTCCATATCTCAGCTCATAGGGACTGCTCTACTCCAAGCTCTTTATACTTTCTGTTTCTAGGAAGAAAAAGCTTAACAAGGCTACAACAATATTTAAACACATTTCCAGCACTATTATCCATCTAAATTAAATGCCTCCAAATCCCAGTGCCTGTATATCTTATTTTCCAGTTGCATGTAAAAGAAAATAACAATAATTATTATTATTATTTTTTTTAAAAAAACATTTTATTTTAAAACTTTGAATTCCAGATTTTTTCCCTTCATCCCTCATCACCCACCCTTACTGGGAAGATAGGCATTTAAATATAGGTTGTACAGGTGTAGTTATGCAAAACCTTTCCATAGTGGATATATGGTGAAAGATTGACTACATTTACCTCCAACCTATGCCATCCCTCACTTATTCTATTTTCCACTTTGACCCTGTCCCTATTCAAAAGTGTGTGCTTCTAACTACTCTCCCTCTATCTGCCCTCCCTTCTATCATCTCCACCCTCTTATCCCCTTCCCCCCTACTTTATTGTAGGGTAAGATACCCAATTTAGTGTGTATGTTATTCCCTCCTTAAACAGAATTCAATGAGAGTAAGGTTGACCGATTCTCTTTTGCCTTCATGTTCTTCCCCTCCATTGTAACAGTTTTCCTTTCCCTATTTTATATGAGATAACTTACCCTATTCTATCTCTCCCTATCTCCCTCCTCTCATTATAATCCTCTATCACCTCTTAATTTTATTTTTTAAAATGTCATCCCTTCCTGTTCAATTGATCCTGTGCCTTCTGTCTATGCATACTTGTACATATATATGTATACATTCACATATGTATTCATATGCACTGTCTATGCATACCTATATATATGTACACACATATATACATTCACATATGTATTCATATGCACATATACCCTAATATATATATATATATATATATATATATATATATGTACACACACACATATATGTAATATAAATTATTCTCCCTCCATTTGGCCAATTTGTATATTTTTTAAGTCATTCTTTTCCTCATGGGCCCTTAGGATATATATTATATCCTAATTGGAATATAATTTATCCAAATATATATTAGATATATCCAGTATATCCAAATTGGAATATAATTTAAATTTGTGTGTGTGTGTGTGTGTACACAAACATTTATATACCCTTCAATTATCTTTATATTGAGAAAAATTTCGTAAGTTACAATTATTGCTTTTCCATGTAGGCATGTAAATAGTTCAACTTTGGTAAGTTTCTTATGATTTCTTTTTTCTGTTTGACTTCTCATGCTTCTCTTGATTCTTGTATTTGAATGTGAAATTTACTATTCAACTCTGTTTTTTCATCAAGTATGCTTGAAAGCCCTCTATCTCATTTTTCCCCTGATACATTATACTCAGTTTTGCTGGGTAGGTCATTCTTTGTTTTAATCCTAGCTACTTGGACCTCTGGAATATCATATTCCAAGCCCTTTGATACCATAATGTAGAAGCTGCTAGATCTTGTGATATCTTGATTGTGTTTCATCAATATTCAATTTTTTTCTTCTTGGCTGCTTGTAATTTCTTCTCCTTGATCTGGGAACTCCAGAACCTGGCTATAGCATTCCTAGGAGTATGTTTTTTAAAGAGGTGATTGGTGAATTCTTTCAAGTTTTATTTTGCCCCCTGGATGTAAAACATCAGGGCAATTTTGCTTGAGAATTTCTTGAAGGGCGACTCCTACATTCTTTTTTTGATCATTGCTTGTAGGTAGTCCAGTAATTTTTAAATGATCTTTCCTAGATCTATTTTCCAGGTCAGTAGTTTTTTCAATGAGATATTTCACATTGTCTTCTATTTTTTTCATTTGTTTTGATCCGTTTAATAGTATCTTGATTTCTTATAAATTCATTAGCTTCCATTTGCTCTAATCTAATTCTGAAGGAATTATTCTCCTCAGTGAGCTTTGGAGATTCTTTTTCCATCTGGCAGATTCGACCTTTTAAGGCATTATTTTCCTCATTGGTTTTTGGGGCCTCCTTTGCCATTTGAGTTAATCTATTTTTAAGGTACTGTTTTCTTCAGTCAGGTTGTTGACTCTCTTTTCATGATTTTCTTGCATCATTCTCATTTATCTTCCCATTTTTCCTCTACTTCTCTTACTTGGTTATCAAAATCCTTCTTGAACTCCTCCATGGCCTGTAACCTGTTCATATTTTTCTTAGAAGCTTTAGGTGCAGGAGTTCTGACTATGTTGTCTTCCTCCCATTCCATGCTTTGATCCTTTTAGTCCCCCCAAAATGAATCTAAGGTTTGACTACTGTGCTTGCTTTGCTTCCTTTTATTGCTCATGTTACCACTCAATTACTTGACTTTTGAGCTTTTTTCCCCAGTAGAACTCAGCTTCCAGAGAAGAGAACTTTGTCCCAAATTGCTATGGTTTTCACACCTGCCAGAGCTATTAGTTGGGTGCTCTCTCTGAAGCCTCTATAAGGACAAAGGAGGAGCACTAGAATACCAAAAGTTGCAGCAGCAGTGGAGGGAGAATCCTTGTCACAGTTGCAGAGCAGAAAGGAATGCTTGTGGTCACCCACAAACCAGAGAACAGGCCAGGAGAGTAGTAAATGCACTTCTCCTTAGATTGTACCACCTTGCAAGAACTGAAAATATACAGGTCCTTAGAAGTGTCTCTGATAACAGATGCAAAAAATATCTGAAGCTTAGGACAATGCTCTCTCCACCCTGGAAGAAGAGCCCTCCTTTAAGAAAAAGTTAAAAATCAAGAAATAGTCTGTGAAAATGACCAAATAATAGGAAACACACACACACACACTCAGAAGAAAATAGTCAAAACTCCTACATCCAAAGCCTCCAAGAAAAAATATCAATTGTCTCAGGCCATGGAAAAACTCAAAAAGAGTTTTGAAAATCAAGTCATCCTGAGAGGAAAAATCAGGAAGAGAAATGAGAGTGATAAAAGAAAATAAAAAAATGAGTCAATAATTTAGTAAAGGAGATAAAGTGAAATACTGAAGAAAATAACACCTTAAGAAACAGATTAAGCTAAGTGGTAAAAGGGTTCCTAAGGGCCCATGAGGAGAAGAATGACTTAAAAAATGTACAAATTGGCCAAATGGAAGGGTAAAAAATAACTAAAAAAATTACTAAAGAAAAAAAAAACTCCTTAAAAATAGAACTGGCCAAATAGAAAAGGATGTACAAAAGCTCACTGAAGAAAATAATTCCTTAAAAATTAGCATTGAGCAAATGGAAGCTAATGACTAAATCAATAAATAATAAAACAAAGCCAAAGGAATTAAAAATAGATGACAATGCCAAATAACTTATTGGAAAAAACAACTGATCTGGAAAATAGATCCAGGAGATATTATTTAAAAAATTTTGTTCTACCTAAAAGCCATGATAATAATAAAGAAAAGAGCCTAGACACAATCTTTCAAAAAATTATCAAAGACCTGATATTCTAGAACTACAAAGAAAAAATGGAAATTGACAAAATTCATCAATTGACTCTTGAAAAAGTTCCCAAAATGAAAACTCCCTGTGTCTGGAGCCACTTGAGTACCAGCCCCAAGTGTGAGTGGAGATGTGAGAGAGAATTAACAAGGTGCATTGTTTGTAGGAAAGAACTCCATTTAATGATGATTTGAACAGGATTTTTAAAGATCCAAAGGACAGAAATTCAAGTATTCTCACCAATAAGCTAAGCTTGTTATATCTTGGGTTATTATTGTAGTTTTATCACTACAACAGTCTGCTGAGTCCTGGAAACAGCTCAGATAAAATCACACTCCTTAATTCTAGGCACCAAAAGGTCTTGGGAAAGCCAAACAGGTTTTTGGAAAGTCAGTTAACCTTTTTAAAGGCATAACAAAGAGTATGCAAAGAGCCCAGTCTTGCAAGCATCTAGGTTTGTCTAGGTATAATCACTGTCTTTAGTCTGTTATGTCCTAGAATCAGCATAGAATGGATAAACTAATAAGGGACATGTCTTTTTAGGTGTCTGAAGTTTTGGGGGCAAAGGCCTTGATGTCAGGGTCTCAAACAAAAGTCCTTTAAAGTGTATTCACAGGACACCGGCCTCTTCAAGCTGTCACCACCTGGAGATATTCTTTATCATCAAGTTCTTTATCATCAAGTTCTTTATCTGAGTCCTGTTTTTGGACTCTTTGGCTCCCCACATCCCTGGAATATTATATGCAAATTCCAAAACTCCCAAGTCAAAGAAAAAAATATTGTAAGCAGCTGGGAAGAAACAATATAAGTATCCTAGAGCCACAGTAAGGATATCACAAAGTTTAGCAGCTTCTACATTAAAGGATTTGGGGGGATTGGAATATAATATTTCAGAGACCAAAGGAGCTAGGATTGCAACCAAGAATCACCTACCCAGCAAAACGGAGAATAATACTTCAGGGGAAAAAATGGACATTCAATGAGATAGAGGATTTTCAAGCATTCTTAGTGAAAAGACCAGAGCTGAAGAGAAAATTTGACTTTCAAATACAAAACTCAAGAAAAACATAAAAATGTAAAAAGGAAAGGGAAATAATAAGGGCCAAAATCAGATTAGACTATATACATTCCTAAGTGGAAAAATGATACTTGCAACCCATAAGGACTTTCTCATTATTAAAGCAATTACATGAACTTCTGACCTCTGAATACAGATCAAAGCATCCTTTTTTTGGTTTTCTTTTTTTTTCTTAAGGGTACAGGTGTGAGTTGAATATGAAGGGATGATATCTAAAAAACAAAATAAATTAAGAGGTGAGTGAGGAACATACTTGGAGAAAGGGAAAGGGAGAGGTAGAATAGGATAAATTATCTCACATAAAAGATGCAAGAAAAAGCTTTTATAGTGGAAGGGAAGAGAGGTGGGGACAGGGGGAATAAATGAACCTTATATTCATCAGAATTTACTCAAAGAGCAAATAACAGACATTCTTGATTGGCTATATAAATCTATCTTACCCTACAGGACAGCAGGAGGGGAAATGATTAAAAGAAGGCTGAGGGTGATAAAAGGGCAGATTGGGGTAGGATGTAGTCAGAAAGCAAATTATTTTTGATGGGGGTAGGATGAAAGGAAAGATAGAATATAATAAACAGGAAGTGATACAGGATGGAACAGGAAGTACAACTAACAAATGTAACTGTGAAAAAAAATTTGAAGCATGTTTCTCTGATAAAGGTCTCATTTTTCAAACATATAGAAAACTGAGTCAATTTTATAAAAATAAGAACCATTCCCCAACTGATTAAATGATCAGAAGTATGATCAGTTTTCAGATGAGGTATGAAAAAATACCCTAACTCACTATTGATTGGAGAAATACAAATCAAAACAATTTTGAAGTACTACCTCATGCCTATTAGATTGGCTAATAAGACAGCAGAAGTAAATGACTAATGTTGGAGGGGATATGAGAAAAATGAGACATTAATGTACTGTTAGTGAAGTTGTGAACCAATTCAACCATTCTATAGATGAATTTGGAAGTATGCCCAAAGGCCTATAAAATCTTGCATACCCTTTTACCCAGTAGTACCACTACTAAATCTGTATCCCAAAAGAGATTTTTTTGTAAAAGAAAAGGTTCTATATGTGAAAAAATATTTATAGAAGTTTTTTAAGTGAAGTTGTTAACCAATTCAATCATTCTATAGATGAATTTGGAAGTATGCCCAAAGGCCTATAAAATCTTGCATACCCCTTTACCCAGGAGTACCACTACCAGATCTGTATCCCAAAAGAGATTTTTTTTAAAAAAGAAAAGCTTCTATATGTGAAAAAATATTTATAGCAGTTCTTTTCTTGAGGCAAAGAATTGGAAACTGAGGTGATGTCCTTCAATTGGGGAAAGGCTGAAGAGATTGTGAAAGGTGATTCTGATGGAATAATATTGTGAATACTATAAGAAATGGATGATCAGGATGTTCTCAGAAAAATCTGGAAAGACATTCAAAGTGACATTCACTGTGTACAAAGTAACAGCAATAATGTAATATGATCAGCTGTGAATGACTTAACTATTGCTCAGCAATACAATGATCCAAAACAAATCTAAAGGACTTGTCATGAATGACTTATGATCAGTTCAGAAAGACCTGATGATATCTGAATACAGATCAAAGCATCCTTTATTTTTGGCTTTATTTTTCTTAAGGGTTTTTTTTGGTCTTTGGCTTCTTTCCCAGTATGACTAATATGGAAATATGTTTTGCATGACCTACATTGGATTTATTGCCTTCTCAATGAGGTAGAGTAAAGGGGGAGGAAGGGAGAGAATTTGGAACTCAGAGTATTAAAAATGAAAGTTACAATTTGCTTTTACATGTAACTGGGAAAAATAAAATACTAAATAAATTTTAAAAGAAAGAAAGAAAAATGATATAACTTTCCTGTTTATAAAGAAAGAAGTATGGTGAGGAATTGAGGATGACGCCTATATTGCAAGCCTGGGAACATCAAACTCCATCAGAAATAGGAAATTTGAGAAGAGGAAACAGTCTGGGTTAATTAATTCAGTTTTGGATATATGAGTTAAAGGTGTCTATGAGACATCTGGTTTGAGATGTCCAAAAGGCAGCTGGAGATGAAAACCTGGAGATCAGTGGAGAAGTTAAGGCTACATAGAAGGAAGGAAAGAAGCCTGCATATATTAAGAACGTTCTATGTGTTAGGCAGTGATCCATGCTGTTTACAAACATTATCTTATTTGATTCTTACAGCAATATTGTGAGGTAGGTGCTATTACCACCCCCATTTTATAGGAGAGGAAACCAACAGAATCAGAGATCAATTCACTTGCCCAGGCTTACATAGCTAGAGTCCCAGGTCAAATTGAAACTCAAGTTTTTCTGATTCCAGGATCTGTGCTCTATCCACTCTATCACGCTAATGAATAAGTAGATTTTAGAAAAGATAATTGAACCCATGGAAGTTGATTAGATCACAAAGGTGAAATCTTATAAAGGAAGAAGAGGAGAGGTCCTTGGATAGAGAGAGCCCTGTGGTACACCCATAGATAATTAAATAATTTCTCTTAGCACCTGGGGTCTTTGATTATCCTCAGCTACGACTCTCTTTGAGTCTAGAAGAAAACTCTTCTCAGATTTCAAAAAGGAATAACAGAGTGCTAACTTGTCTTTATTCTTTATATTTCATTAACATAGTAATACCTTGTTATGTTTGTTATTTTTCCATTATTATCTGTGATTATGTCAAGGCAAGGGATCAATTGGTAGAAAACCTTTCTTGCCCTCTTTCGCCTTCCCCCAATGACTATGTCCTTCCTGGACTTCTGCCTGGGCTGGCTTCCAGAATGAATGGGCCTAGTCTTTGAAGGGTTATCAGAAGCATGGCCAATCTTTACTCAGCAGATAATATTTAGCTTTCCAGTTCAATCAAGGAAAACTCCTTCACATTTCCTAAAGGGATGACAGGATTTAGAAACCTCAGCTGCTCCTGTAATCCCACTAAGGAGAAGCTTGTTCACATTTTGTAAAGGGATAACATGGTATTTGCAGGTATTTGTACTTCTTTAACATACCAATCAATCAGCTCATTAGTTCTATTATCTTAATCCTTTCTCTGACAACTTCAACTGGGGAATTAGGGGTTGTGGTTGATCAACCAGTCAGTGATTACTTTCTCCCCTATCCCTTAGATACACATGGGAATACAAATAAAGCAATTAGAACTCAATTCTCACTAATAAATCATGTTGCTAGTTTGTTCCAGGATGCAGGGGAAAATAGGATCCTAGAAATCTCTCACTTTACATTTAAGGGCACAGGGAAAGTGACTCAAGCACATACAATATTCTAGCCTCTTTCCTCTAACTGCATTAATTGTTCTTTCTGCTATATCTTCTGCCTGAATAAAACAAAACAAAATTTAAAAAATCCGTTCCTACTTTCCTATGCTAAAATCCTTTCTCACTTTTGAAGTTACTGAAAGCTATCTCAAAGGAGGAGTACAATCTCCTCCTCCTCTTCCTCCTTCTCCTTCTCTTCTTCCTTCTCTTCTTCTTCATTATTATTATCACAATCTACAAAACTGCTGAACAAGATATGAAGAGGTTGTCATTGGTGTTTGTAGGATGAAGACCTAAACTATTGACAGACATTCTGGTGTTAAGAGAAATATTTGAACCTGTTCTAAAGAGCTAGACTTGGATTCAGAAGACAGAGTCAGTCTTGACTACTTACTAACAATGAGATCATGGGTAAATATTTGATCACTTTGGAATTCTGTGTCCGTATTTATAAAATAGTAGGAATAATAGTTGCATTCCCTACCTTTCATGGCATCTGTAAGAATATCACTGTCATAGAATTGTGAGTTATTGTAATTTTTGATGTTAAAAGTGCTACATAATTATATTTGTGATTTTTTTAAGAGGAAGAAAGAAAATGACACTTTAATCTTTGGCAAGGATTTCCTGGTTATTTGAATTCTTTCTTAACATATGGATCCTGATTTTTGATTGCATCAGTGTGAAAAACACCAGATTGTATTCATCAAAAAAATTACAGCAGGCTGATGTGTATTTAAAGAAAGGTGAGGGAGGATAGCTTGTGAAGTTGGTTGACCTCTAAGGTTATTTCCATCTCTAAATCTGTTATATGTGATCCTAGTAGATTGTATATAGCAAGTGATTAATAAGTATCAATTGCAATAATATATGAATGAAGGGAAACACATTGGTGGGTATTACAATTGTCACCTTCAAATATTTAAAATAATATTGGAATAAAAGAAGTAGAAATACTCTCCTTGGTCCCACTGAGGATACAAAGGGATGAGTAGGAGATTCAAGGACAGATTTTAGCTCACTACAATAGAAACAACAACAACAACAACAAACTTTCTAGTGCTCATATCTGGCCAAAAATGGAATGGGCTGCTTAACGTTTTCTTCCTCTGTTGTGGTTTTCAAGTAGATGCTGGGGACCACCTGTCAAGGATATTGTAGAGGGGATTCATCCATTCAGCAGGGAGTTAATGTTCTCCTACTGGAACAAGTCTCAGAAATCATCCAGTCCAAATGGGATTTAGGATTTTCCCTGCCAATAGACTGGTTTCAAAGGAACAGAGCAAGCTGAATTAGCCACAACAAGCTGATTATCATATTCTGTTTGTGGGATGAGCAGTGCTAGTGGTAGAAACATCATTCCTATTTAAATCCTTTTTTCTTTATTTCCAGAAAAGAAGCAGCAACTCAGGATTAGGTACTTGCTTCTGTTCTCTAAAGCAAAGGATAAAATGAAAACAGGAAGAATGTAGAATTGTAAATAGTCCCCCTAGTTGCTAGTTAAAATACAACTACATTTGTGCAAAGGAGAATCTCCAGCCTTCAGCTGTCATTAGAGCTTCTGTTGAATTTATATGGATGTCATTATTCATCAGCTAATTAGAGACAGCAGTGTCATGCTCTTTAAGATACATTTGCCTTGATGGAAAGGGGAATGACAGCATAACAAAAATACATGACAAACCACATTATGTACCAATTAGCAAATCGTTCTCCAATGGGAGACATGGACCATCTTGAACATAAATAATGGGTGATCACTTCTGGGCCCAGAAAAGTATGCCTTCTCTACTTAAAGCTTTAGATCAACTGCCAAAATAGTGTTAATTAATTTGCACAGGGATAATTTTTTACCGTGTTCAAAAAGCCCTGGGTTCCTAAGATTTTGGCAATAGCCTTATTCCTTGGGTTAATTATTCATTTCCCTCCTGGCTGTGTTTCTGACTCAGTAGACTTTGCCACTATGAATCATCATACCCTGGAATGTCCCCCAATTTCTATAGCCTTCTTACTCTGCAATATCCCTTTGCCATCCTGGACCCCTTCTCCCATTGGTGATTTCCTTCTGGGACCTGCATTTGAGGAATGACAAATCCAGGCTAACTCAAATTCATTCTTTCCTAGCATGGTGCTTTTGACTCTTTGTTCTTTGTACTTTGTCCCCGTCCCCGCCCCCGGCCCCACCGCCCACCCCCAAAAAAACCAAAATCCTTGCTCTTCCACTTTTGAGTCCACTCTTACTTAGTGTGTTCCTTAGATGAAGAGTAATCTCATTGGCATCTGAGGCTGTTTTTACTTGTATTTGTACCCACAATGCTTAGCAGAGTGTCTGTCCGACAGCACAAGCTCAAGAAGTGCATGTTACTTTGCCTTGCCTCAAGAACTAGAAGAGGAAATGTATTCAAGGGGGATTAATCACTCAAGCCAAATGGATTTAGGCAAATAAGGGGTCCCTCCATCTTAACTTCTAGGTTTAAGAAAATTGTGAAAATAGAATCTAGTCACCAAAATTTTGAGCAAACATTTCAGAAGGAGACAGTGGTAAGTGGGTTGTTTTTGTTTTTGTTTTTGTTTTTGTTTTTGTTTTTGTTTTGTTTTGTTTTGTTTTGCCAGGTAGTAAAATTTCTAAGGACTATTGGGGGAAGTTGAGGACCTAGAGTCTTCCTATGCCCATTGATCTCTTCCCCCACTTCAATTTAGTTCTCCTCTTGAAGAAGAACTAGAAATTGTGTAATGCTGTACTTGGCCTCAGGCTGGCTCCCGTGATCCCTTCCCTTCCCCCCATTCTGCCCTAGCCAGTCATTTTCTTCCTGTTTTTCCCAGGAAGCTGGCTGCAGGGTCTCTCAAGGTTTCCCTGGGGCACGAAACTTAAAATGTGTACTAGCCAATCCTGCTGTAAAACCTCTGCTTACACAATCCCTGACCCTTAAGAGTCAGGAGCTGCCTTTATATAGCAGTGATCTACCCTTGGCAAATTCTATTTGATTTGCCTGAGTTGCCCCCAACAGCTCACGTAAATAAAATACACTTCCAAAATCTGTACTTGGGGTTACACTCACTTCTTTTAGCACAACAGTAACACACTCAAACAAAAGAATTCCACCAAAAGGTATGACATCATTCTATGGCACAAATGAGACAAATCAGCTGTCAACCATCCAAAAAAAAGGGTGTCACATATCCTTGTCACATGTGGACTTGCCTTATTTTTACTTTTCCCACCAGTAAATTCATGATAGTTTATAAACAATCATGGTCACCCTCTCTGCATCTGATCCAAGTGGGAAAACCATCATATATTTACATCTTCCTGATGAAAGTTGTATTAAATGAAATTGACATCAAAGCAAATGTGACCATGCATTATGGAGAAGACAATCACTCTTACTTTTCCCCTCACCCTATTTCAACTGCCAGGAGACATCATGGTAAAGGAAAAAATAAGACAGCAAGCTGGCAAGGAGTTTTTTCCTTAGGAATTGCCCCATTCCCATGTATTTTCAATTTTGATTGATATCTATGTTGGATTATATCCTTCTAGGGATTTGTACCAATGCAGATAGTAATTTGTTTATGAAATTCAGTGAGGGGGAAAAATAAGAGGTCCAAAAGCCTACATAAAGTATATCAAATGTGACCAAAAAGTATCCTATAAACAGCATCACAAGATTCCCTGCCTGTGATACTTCAGGCCATTTTCCTTCTTTCCTCTCCCTAGTTCTACCCATTATGATTTAATGGGAATATAAATTTGGGATGGATCATTTTATTTTTTTAATTTTTTTCTTAAGTATATGTTTTAATGGATTTTGTTTTTCTTTTGTTCTGTCTTGGGGAGTAGGTTTGGGTGGGAGGCAATGGGGAAGAATTTTTGCAAATTGAAAAATATTTTTTCCTAAATATCTTTGTGAAGCAAGTATTGATTATAATGAAGATATTTCATATAGTTGCCTTTTTCCATGTACCACCATTGTAATTTAAACTAGTTTCTTGTCTGCAGCAAGGATGTTCACTTTTAAGTCTGAGAAACTGAGTTTTATTATTTAGCTTCCGATAGCATTGACTTGCAAGTGCTAAAGATCTAGAATTTTCAAGTAAGTCAGCCTCCAGCCACACTAACCCTCTGCTTTCATGGGTGAATCTCCTTTGGAAATGCTTAGAATGTCTTCACAATTTATGCTTGATTTTCTTCAAAAAGTTTATCACCAACTACAGTACTCAAGGAAGATGACAATGAGAAACCCACACTATGGCATATAAGCAACTCAATATCATGTTGAATTCATCAGTGTTGTTAGCAAGAGCAAAATGCCACAGAAGTGATGCTAATGACACATTTCTTGGTTCCTTTTTCTGTCAACTGAGGCCTTTTTGTGGCTACTTCTCCTTCAGTACCTATGACATTCAGCTATGATTCTGGATTTACTCCAGAGTAAAGAGATGGATTAAAAAATTACTTTTTAGTCAGGGTCTGAACCCTCATTTGACTTAGATTTGTGCTTTTTATTCTTTTTCTTTTCTTTTTTCTTTTCTTATGTTTCTCCTTCTTCTTTCTCTTATGCTTCTCTTTACATTCTGAGGAACTGGAAGTACTGCCATCTTCATCTGAGGCAAAATCTTCTAGTGACTTCTTTAGCTGTTGCATCTCACATCTTTTTCATGACGTTTATTCTCCTTTATAATGTCATACATGAGTTCCTCATGGGCTACTCTGAATTGTTCTCATTTCTGAGTGCCTTTGATAAAGAACGGGCAATCTTTGTCACCTGTTCTGTGTCCCTACCATTTACAATGCCAGCATTCCATAACCTTGACTTCTTGCCCAAAGTGCATCCAGAGTCCTTTAGGGGGAGCATGAGCCAGAACTTCTCTGGCATGTTCATTGCCCGGTATGTCTGGTATACAGTCTTCTGACTTGGTCTCATCTTTCTTGAGAAGTCCAGGAGGAGAGTTTTCATAGAAGAACTCAAGGTACTGCACTGCATGTCCTGCAGGCTCCACTTCTGCTCCTGGCACCGCTGCAGCTCCAGCTCAGCCTGCTCCTGGCCCACTTTGCGGGGAGGGGCGAGGCATGGCCCAGGCCTGGCCAGGCTGGGCTTGGGCTCCCCCCTGGATCATTTTCTTAAACTGTGGCTCTTGTCATGTTCTCTAGTTAGACAGCAATCCATAATCTTATCTGGAATGATAGCCTCCATGTAAACTGCACATGAGTTTATAGTTTGTCTTCAAATATCCCAAAGCACTTTCTGTTTTTTAGCCTGGAAGCATTCTCATATATAAATGACCTCACCTTCTTGCTTCACTGAGAGTATTGAGGCCCTCCTCTTCTGAATCTCCAGACCTCAAACTTGTCTGTATTTTCATCCGCTATTACTCCCCTCCCTCTGCCTCTGAGAATGAGGGATTCCCATTCTCTTCCAAGACTGATCCTTACAATAATAGCAATAATACCTCACAATCATGAAATGCTTTGAGTTGTACGAAGGGATTGACATATATTACCTTATTTGAGAGCCTCATTCTTTGCCAATCTAAATTCATATTTTAAAAATAAATGTCTTCTTCCTTTCTTTGTATCCTCAGCACTTATCACAGTGTCTGCCACATAGTGGGAGCTTAATAAATGTTTATTGCTTAATAACTAACATTCAAATAGCAGTTTAAATCTATATGAGGCTTGAACATATCTTATGTCATTCCAGCCTCTTATGAAGAAGTAATTGTCCTGGTTGTGAGACTCATTTTCCTTGACTTCTGTTCAACTTTTGAGACCATCGTTTACTATATCTTCCCTGTCCCCAAATTTTCTCTCTCTAGCTCAAAAACACCACATTCTCCTGGTTCTCCTCCTGTCTCCATTGATCACTGTTTACCTCCTTCACTATTTACTCATCTTCCTTCTATGTATTTAATGCACATTTTCCCCAAGTGTTTGCCCTTGGCTCTCTTGCTATAATTACTTTCTTGGCAACCTCATTCAGTCTCATGGCTTTAATCATGTCTCTGTGAAGATGATCCCCAAATATCTATTATAATTCACGATGTCTCTTGTGAGTTCCACACTTTTACATTTCCAATTGACTTCAGGCCATGTTTTAAGCCTTTTGTTTCAGGTTTATCATCCATGCCCGTGTCCACAAGTTTAGGTGTGCCCCAGCACTCTGTCCTGGGCCTTTTTTCTGCATTTTCTCTTAGTGATATGATCAGATTTCATGGATATGACAGTCATTTATCTGCAGGTTATTTCTATATTTCCATTCTCCTGAGCTCCAGTCCTACCTCTCCAGCTGTCTGGTATTTCCAACTGGCTGTCCCAGAGGCATATTGAACTCAATATGTCCACAGCAGAACTACTTTTTAAAATCCTAAACCTACTTCTCCAAAATACCTTAGGCCCACTGAAGGACTCACCTTTCTCCCAGTCACCCAAGGTTGAAACCTAGGAGTTATCCTTGACTCTTCACTCTCTCTTATCATGACCCATATCATGACCCCAACTGAGTGCTGTTGCTAAGTTTTGTTGTTTCTATTTCCTCAACATCTCTCATCTCTATTTCCTTCACACAATACAATCATCCTTATTCAGTCCCTCATTATCTCTAAATTTGTACAATGCAATCCTAATTAAATTCCTTGTATCCAGTCTTTCTTTAACACATCCTCAAAATAACTACCAAACTGCTATTCCTAAAGCACAAGACTGATCAGATCATGACCCTGATCAAAAAAAAATTGATGGCTCCTTATTGCCCTTAAGATAAAATACAATTTCTGCTTGGCATTTAAAACCTTTTTTTTAAATGGTTCCAGAATATATTTCCAAGCTGATTATATAGCTCTCTCATCTAACTTTTTGTTGAAGTCCAAACAGTCTTCCTTTTTTTTCTATCTTCCTTAAAAGTAATTTTATATCCTACTCTGTGCTTTTATAGAAGCTGTTCCAAATGGTTGGGGTGTTCTCCTTCCTCAGCCTTCATCCTTGGAAACTCTAGTTCCTTTCAAGGTTCCCTTTTAATTGCTATGACCTCCAAAATGTCTTTCCTTATTTTCCCAGTTGCTAGTACTCTCATCTCCACCAAATTTCCCTGTATTTTTAGGAGGCAGATATTCTATTTTTTTCATTTATGAATGTTTTGTTTTTCCTCTACTAGACCATAAACTTTTTAAAGTCAGGAACTACTTCACTTTTTCTTTTATATGCCCAGTACTTAGCACACTCCCTGACACATAGAAGGGAATTATTAAAAGGTTTTTTCATTTATTACTGATTTCCTTCTGGATTCGTTTCTGGTATCCCAAATTCACCATGTATAAAACTAAACACATTGTATGCCTGCAATCTACAACCCTTCTCCTCCATCTGACTTAACTATTTCCACATTTAGCACCATGAAACACTGTTTTACCTGTTTCAAAACCTCAGGGTAATGTTAATTTTACCTCTCATATTTAATCAATTACAAATCTTGCTGATTCCATTTATGTATCACCTCTTGTGTTACCTTGGGTAAGCCCCTTTTCCTCCATTTCTTTAACTGTAGCATGGGACTAATAGTAGCACATGGCTGTTATGAGGATTGAGTGGGATAATACTAGTATTATCTGGCATAATATAATAATTATCTGACTGGCATAATAATAAATGCTATATGGGTACTAGTCTATCATTACTGCAATAACAACATTTATAATTAACTTCTTAGACTACTGCAAGATACCCCAACCAAGTTTTATTGCTACCATTCTTGCCTTTTACCCTTCTCACAAATCCCCATGAATTTATACTCTATGTCATTGAAAGAAAGATTGTTCATACAAATATAGTAGAGATGATGATCTCTGCTCAAAAATCTTCAGTAGCACTAAATGTTGCCAAAGTATAATAACCATGCCTGGCCCCAAAGAAGAGATAGGAAAATGTGTTTCATGGAAGTAAGATATGATAAATGTGGAATACTGCATGTAATTCCAGACTTTTTCCTATATGATGACGTTTTGCTGAACATTTTTCTCCTGTCTTTTATTTTTGTTATAAGGTTTGTTTTATTTTTTTCTGGTAAGTATAAGGGAAAGGATATATTAGGAAAGGTGATGTAAATATGAAAGGTATTGATCAGAAGTTATATTTTTAAATAACCATGAATGTCACCTTTTGCCTCCCACTTAAAGTTGAATCACATTTACCTAGCTAAGTAAATTAAGTTAGGTGGAATTGTCATTTTAATTATATTGACTTGGCCTACCCATGAGCAATTCATAATTCTCCAATTGTTTATATCTGTCTTTATCTATGTGGAAAAATGTTTTGTAATTGTGTTCATATAATCCGTGGTTCTTGACATGTAGATTCTCAAGTATTTTATGTTTTCTGCAGTTGTTTTAAATGGAATTTCTCTTTCTCTCTCTTCCTCCTGGGTTTTGTAGGTGGGATATAGAAATGCCGATGATTTATGTGGGTTTATTTTATATCTTACAACTTTGTTAAATTTATTGTTTTGACTAGTTTTTAGTTAATTCTCTAAGTACACCATCGTATAATCTGCAAAGAGTAATAGTTTTGTTTCCCTATTGACAATTTTGATTCCTTCGATTTCTTTTTATCTTCTCTTACTGCTATAGCTAGAATTTCTAGTAGAATATTGAGTAATAGTGGTGATTATGGACATCCTTGCTTCATCTATGGCCTTATTGGGAAGGCTTCAAGCTTTTCCCCATTACAAATAACCCTTGCTCTTCATTTTTGGTAACTCCTACTTATCATTTTTAAAGTCTCTATTTATTCCTAAACTTACCATTGTTTTTAACAGAATTGGGTCATATTTTTCAAGTTTTTTTCTGCATGCAATAATTTAATCAAATGATTTTTGTTGTTTTTGTTATTTGTGTGGTCAATAATACAAATGGTTTTCCTTATATTGAACCAGCCCTACACTCTTGATATAAATACCATGTGGACATAGTGATTGATCTTTATTACATATTGCTATAATCTCCTTGACAGCATTTTGTCTATACTTTTTGCATTGATATTCATTAAGGAAATTGGCCTATAGTTTTCTTTTGTGTTTTTTGTTTTATCTGGTTTAGGTATCAAAACAACAGAGAACGTTCTTTTAGTAGTTCTAGTTAGAGATAGGGAAAGCTGGGGATGGAGCCAAGATGGGGGCATAAAAGCAGGAAAGCTTTGCGGCTCCCACATAGCCACTTCAAAGACCAATGAAATATGACTCTAAACAAATTTTAGGGCTCCAGAAGTCACAAAATTACAAAAAACCATCATTTCCTGCTGAAGGCAGCTTGGCAAGAAGGGCTTATCACAGTGCACTGGGAGCTGAAACTGGCACAGCCTGAAACCACAGCTTGGCTCCAGGGCAGCCAAGACAAGCCGCAATTAGAGCTTTCAAGACAGTAGATCAATGGCATCTGTGGCAGTTTTCAGAACTATCAACCCATAAGAAACAAGGAAAAAGTGAAAGGTTAGTGGAAATCAGCTAAATGTTGGGGGGAAAAAGAGGCTAAACTGCTTCCAGGGCAAGGAAGCTGTAGAAGTGGCAGTGTGGCAGCCACTTCCATGTGGCTGCTTCAGAAGCTCCCAGCTTGCAAATTGCAAGGGGTCAAGCAATCCTTCAGAGAGTAAGTGCTCTTGCATTGAGCAGCCTGGATCTAGATTGCAGTCTTAGGTGGTGGTCCTGGGGTGCATTTTCAGTGAGCCAAAGTTGATGGCAGCTGCAGCAGCCTCCTAATAGCTCCAGCAGCTGTGGAAACCCCAGCAATTTGGGACAGCGCTCTCCCCTCTGGAAGCAGATTTCTACTGAACCAAAAAGTCAAGTAATTGACTGGCAACATGAGCAGGCAAAGAAAGCAAAGTAAACACAGCAATCAAACTTTACATTCCTTTTTTGGGGACAAAAAGGATCAAAGCATGGAATGCGAGGAAGAAAACACAGTCAGAACTCCCACAAAAAGAAGCTTCCAAGAAACACATGGACTGCCTACTAGCCATAGAGGAGCTTAAGAAGGATTTTGAAAACCAAATAAGAGAAGTGGAGGAACAATTGGGAAGAGAAATGAGAATGATGCAAAAAAATCATGAAATGAGAGTCAACAATGTGACTGAAGAAAATAACACCTTAAAATAGATTAACTCAAATGGCAAAAGAAGCCAAAAAAGTCAATGAGGAGAAGAATGCCTTAAGAAGCCTAATTTGCCAGATGGAAAAAGAATCTCAAAAACTTTCTGAAGAGAATAATTCCTTCAGAATTAGAGTGGAGCAAATGCAAGCAAATGACCTTATGAGAAATTAAGATACTATTAAACAGATCCAAACAAATGAAAAAAATAGAAGGCCATGTGAAATATCTCCTTGAAAAAAATCACTGACTTGGAAAATAGATCTAGGAGAGACAATTTAAAAATTATTGGACTACCTGAGAGCCATGATAAAAAAAAGAACTTTGAAAGCATCCTTCCAGAAATTCTCAAGGAAAATTGCCCTGATATTTTAGAACCAGAGGTCAAAATAGAACTTGAAGGAATTCCCCAATCACCTCTTGAAAAAGATCACAGAAAGAAAACTCCTAGAAATGTTATAACCAGGTTCCAGAGTACCCAGACCAAGAGGAAAATATTACAGGCTGCCAAGAAGAAACAATTTGAATCCTGTGGAAACACAATTAGGATAACCCAGGATCTGGCAGCTTCTAAACTGAGGGATCAAAAGGCCTAGAATATGATATTTTGAAGAACAGGGGAGCTGGGATTAAAACCAAGAATCACCTACCCAGCAAAGTTGAGTATAATGTTCCAGGGGAAAATATGGTCATTCTGTGAGGTGGAGGACTTCCAAACATTCTTGCTGAAAAAACCAGTACTGAAAAGAAAATTTGACACTCAAATGCAAGAAGAGTGAGAAGGTAAACATGGAAAAGAAATCATAAGAACTTATCAAAGTTGAACTATTTACATGCTAACATGGAAAAACATTAATTGTAACTTATAAAACTTTTCTCAGCATGAAGATAGGTGAAGGGAATACAAATATCTATATCTATATCTATATATACACACACACACATGTATATATATATATGTATACATATACATATGTATATATAAGATGTATGAACACATATCTGAGTATGTTTGTATATGTGTACATAGAAGGCATAGGATCAATTGATTAGGAAGGGACAATACTGTAAGTCATGCACCAGCAGAATCCCAAAGGAATGCTACTGTGAACAGCTTTTAAGATTCAGATTACACAGTAATAGTGAACACTCTGTTTATTCTGTTACAAATCAAGGTAAATATTCACAATATAATATTCACAACATAATATTCACAACATTACATCTTATCACAGAGTGTCACAATATAGTGTCCATATCAGCTTAACATTAGAATGGCCACACAGTTTTCACTACAGTGGCACAATATATAGAATAAGGAACAAAAGAATAATCACATGGTTTCCCTAAGGAAGAAACCCTTCTCACTTAATCATTCAATTAGTCAATTCACAATATATCAATCTTCCACTCATGGGGAACCATTAGCTTAATCAGTTACTATACAATAATCAAACTTTCACTCATTGGGCAATCATTAACTTAATCAGTCACTCATCTAGCAGTCAGTCACTAAGCTAGATTCCCAATTACTAAATATCATTAGTCACTAATACAGTCATTAGAAAATCACACAAACCCTCTACCCCTTGGTTTCCAGCAAACCTCAGTTTCGTCCAAGGGGAGGCATTTTCTTCATCATGACTCTGGGTGGTCTCTCTTATTCCCTGGATCCCTTTTCATGGTCCCAGCTCCCTCCTGTATCCACAAAACAGTCACCTGGATACAGAAGCAGGCAGCTGCCAGATTCTCATCCAGTTTTCAGAGACAGACAGCTCCCAGGTCCTTGTCCAGTCCTCAGGGCAATCCCTGGCACACACTGAAGTTAACAGGGTCCAGCACATCTCAAACCCTTCACCACTTCTCTTGCCTAGAACTCAAGGATCAGCCAGGCCATGAATAAACAAAGTCTTATCCTCATCATGCTTCTGCAGTCTTTCAGCAGTTCAGCGGGCCCTAGGACCCAGAAGGAATATCAGCCTTCTGGATGGCCTTCACTGGATTCTGGTCTCAGGAAAACTCCATCTCTTTTCTCACTCAGCTTCCAGATGCTGGGAGAGAAACTCTCTCTCTCTCTCTCTCTCTCTCTCTTCTCTCTCTCTCTCTCTTCTCTCTCACTCTCTCTCTCTCTCTCTCTCTCTCTCTCTCTCTCTCTCTCTCTCTTCTCTCTCTCTCTCTTTCTCTCTCTCTTTCGCAAGAAAA
>JAQQSW010000075.1:77356-96618 GCA_028646575.1 Pseudocheirus occidentalis
GAAGGAAGAAAGGAAGGAAGAAGGAAGGAAGGAAAGAAGGAAGGGAAGGAGGGAGGGAGGAAGGGAGGGAGGAAGGGAGGAATGAAGGAAGGAAGGAAGGAAGGAAGGAAGGAAGGAAGGAAGGAGGAAGGAAGGAAGGAAGGAAGAAGGAAGGAAGGAAGGAAGGAAGGAAGGAAGGAAGGAAAGAAGGAAGGAAGGCAGAGAGGAAGGAAGGAAGGAAGGAAGGAAGGAAGGGAGGGAGGAAGGAAAGGAGGGAGGGAAGAAGGAACAAAGGAAGGGAGAGAGGGAGGAAGGAAGAAAGAAAGGAAAGAAGGAAGGAAGGAAAGAAGGAAGGAAGGAAGGAAGGAAGGAAAGAAAGAAAGAAAGAATTTAATTCCTTACTAAATGCTATCTTACAAATACTATCTTATTTGATTCTCACAACAACCTTGTGAGATAAGTATTATTATTATGCTCATTTTATAGTTGAAGAAGCTGATACAAAGATACTTTGTAAGACTGCCAAACAATTGTTTCCCCTCAGACCTGCACTGTCTGAACAACTCACAAGGTACTGATTTTCTTCTGGCCAGATAGGTCTGAACTCTAGGGATCTATAGTCTTCTCAGTTACAACATCCTCCTATCAGTAATCATCTTCTCTGAGAAGAGATAGAGTAGTGAGAATTGCCTTTTACTGGGCACCCACTTCCACCGAGGGACCCAGGATCCCTCATGCTCATAAAGTAGCCACCAAATCTATGAACATTCATCTCTTAGGATTGTTCTCTGGTCACAGAATTATGCTTAGGAAAAAACAAAACAAAACAAAACAAACACATAGAAAAGTACCTCGCATAAAGGAGGAATGTGTTTTAATTAAATTGACTGAGATAGGTAAGACTGAGGTCAACTTTTCTGGCTTTGGAGAATCAAGTCATGCACGAATGTACCAAAACTCAATTAAACAGCTATTTATTAAGTATGGAGCACATGTACAGGGTTTTATGCTAAACATGAGGTCCACTAAATTAAAAAAAACAGTTCTTGCCTTGAGGCAGCTAGGTGGTGAAATGGATAGAATTCTAGGCCTCAAGTCAGGAAAAGTTGGATGCTTATTAGTGACATGACCCTGGGTAAGTCACTTATTTCTGTTTCCTTGAGTTTTCTCAACTGTAAAATAGGGATAATAACAGCACCTACCTCTTAGTGAGGATCAAATGATACAATACTTGTAAAGCACTAAGTAAAGTGCCAGGCACATAGTAGGTCCTCAGTAAGTGCTCATTTCTTTCCTTCCTTCTTGCAAGGAGTTTTTGTTCTACTAGGGGAGGAGAGGAGATATGCACTTTGTTAAGTAAATATTAAATATATACAATATGAATGCAACACAATTTTAAGTGGTAAAAATATTAACACTTGAGTGGGGAAAGGAAAGAGAAGCAGAGGATATAAAAATGTTTAGAAGTTGATCCACAGAGAAAAAGAAGGGAGAGGTGTGTTCTCCTCAAACCTGTCAGAGAAGGGGTACAGGGGAGGTGATGTAGGGACAATGTCTGATTTGACTGATGCACAGCATGGGGAGTAGTGAGAAATACAGCGTGCTGGAGCCAGAATGCCGGAAGATCTTGGTATCAGTTTAAGTGAAGACTTTAGCTGATGGGGCACTCACAGTCATTAAATATGTTTTGAGCAGGACAATGAGTGGAATGATGTGGATCATGCCTTAAAATGACTCATTTAGTTGCAGTAAATTGGTGGCAAAGTTGATGGAATGCTGGTCCTCTAATCAGAAAGACCCATCTTCCTGAGTTCAAATATGACCTCAGCCTCACTAGCAGTGTGACCCTGGGCAAGTCACTTAATCCTGTTTGCCTCAGTTTCATTATCTGTAAAATGAGATGGAGAAAGAAATAGCAAACCACTCCATTATCTTTGCCAAGAAAACCCCAAATGGGGGCACAAAGAACCAGATACAACTGAAATGATTCAACAGCAACAACAAAATATGATAGACTTGAGATGACTGGAGATTTAGAGATGGAAGTGACCTTAGAAGTCATCTTGATCAACATATTCATTTCACAGATAAAGAAACTGATTGGTGAAATAATTGATCCCTGGCAACACAGATAATAATTGGCAGAATCAGAATTTAAGCTCAAGCACTCACAATCTTTCTCCAGTGTGTTTCCATTGCTTTAAAGGAAAGATTAGAAAACTGTGAAATGAATACCAGAGGGCAGTCCTACCTCTCTACTCAGGCTTATTTGCTTTGTAATTAAAAATAATTAAAAGGGACCTTTCTGAAACTGATTCTTGGAAATACAGAACTTCATGAGTCAAATTTTCTGAGTACTCATTGCAAAGCCAGTGATGACTTTCATACTTTGAATGGCATGAATGCAAAAGTATCCTTGTGCATCCCCTAAGTCTGTCTTTAAGCCACATGTCTCTGCTGAGCCTGCATATGAGCCTCTAAGACCCCAGTCAGAGGCATTTGCTGATAACCTGCAATGAGGGTTGGGGGAAGGTCAGGACGTAGATTAGAGCTGCTGGAATGGTAGTAGTTCATCAGATCCAGAGAGACTCAGGCGCTCTAGCTCAACAATGCTAAAAATCTATCAAAAGGGCATTTTCTGATTTCCATTTTTTTCTTGAAATACACTTCTATATATTAGCACTGTTTTCTTGGGCCCTCATTACAGACCAACATAGCATTTTAAAATTTAATATGGCTCCTGTTAATGTATGACACTGAGTTTATGTAAATATGCGTTTCCTTGTTGCTATTTTATATTAATGTATGTTCTTTGTGTAAATATTTCATAACCATTTTATGTGCTACTTTATGGAATGCCTAATGTGATGCTCTGGAACATGTATTTATGAAAAGGCATCAATTGAAGTCTTAATTTTCTTCTGACATGTAGTCTTCATTTGAATTCAGGATATGGAAAGAAAAGAGCATCAGAGATTAAAGGACCAAGTTCTTGTCCCAATTCTGTTACTAACCAGGTACATGACATTGGGCAAATCATTTGAGTTCTTTTCTCAGTCTCCTTATCTAAACTGGCTGCAGCCTCCTCGTTCTAAATTGAGGAAGCTGGACTAGATTCTCTAAAGAAATACTATCATTATATAATACAATAAATATATGATGTGCAAGATACATCATCTAATAAAAATAGTAAATATAATCGAATATAAGAACTCAGAGAGACCTTATAGATCATACATCTAAGCTTATAATTTTAAGAATGAGGAACCTATAAGAGTGAAGTAACCTGGCCCGATTCATGCAACTAGTTACTGCTAGAGCCAGCATTAAAAATTGGGTCTTAACACAGTCCAGTTCTCATTCCACTATTCTCTGCTTTCCTCATTAAGTCCCAAAGCTTGCCTTCTTGTTTAGTTTTGCAGCTAACGATCTCCCTGGATTCTCTAAGATATTGGGCCAATGGATTGGCCATTGCCTATTATGCACAGTAATTAATTTTGGAAATCCATTCTCCAGTTTCATTTTGATTGGTTGAGATGCAGTTACATTACGTCTAAGTTGAAGCCTTAAACCTTCCATCATTATTCCTGCTGCATTGCAATAAATAAGCTTCATTAGCAGTGAAAGTTTTAATTCCTTTGTGGAAAATGCAGTTGATGCTGATTAATTTCATCTTTCATTCATTCTCCAACTGCAAAAGATTTGCTGCAGAACCCAAAGATCAGGTATATTTCATTCTTTATTGAGCAACTAACAAAAAGAAATGCATTCATATTATTCAGGAAGCAATCATGGACATACTTTATAGCTCATTTATATCAATATCAGACTAATTCAATGACAAGTTAAACATTGTGGCCTTTAATCATGGAAAACTGTAAGGGATCTCAGCTGAATAAATTAGTGGCAATTAACTATAAATGAGCCACACACATGAAGCTCATTATTTTTAAGTTGTGGTATCCTTTTTAATATAGAAGAGTCTTTTCTGTCTGATGTGCCAGATGCCAATTTGTCCCAAAAACCACAGCAACCAAATTGTACTATCCATTTTGTCCACGTACTAGACTTGAGAACTAAAGTTGGAATATAAAGTTATTTGAATCACATTCTTTAATGAAAAAAATAAAATACTCCTTTCCTAATATCCTTAAAGGAAAAGATAGACAAACAGCTAGCTAGCCAGCCAGCCAGCCAGCCAGACAGACAGACAGACAGACAGACAGACAGACAGACAGATAGATAGATAGATAGATAGATAGATAATTTATTAAGTACTTACTATATGCCAGGACATAGTTAGGTGGCACAGTGGATATTTTGCCAGTCCTGGAGTCAGGAAAAGTCATCTTTCTAAGTTCAAATTTGGCCCCAAACTTTACTAGTTGTCTGATACTGGGTAAGTCATTTAACCCTGTTTCCCTGAGTTCCTCATCTGTAAAATGAATTGGTGAAGCACATGGCAAATCACTCCAGAATCTTTCCCAAAGATAACCCAAATGGGGTCATAAAGAGTGGGACCCAACTGAAATGACTGAACAACAAAAACAAAACCTTGCCAATAACTGTACTAAGCCCTGGGGTTGCAAATATAAGCAAGCAAAGAAGTCCCTATCCTTAAAGAAACTACACCCTAGTTGGCAAAAGAATACAGAAAGTGGAACTGGAAGAGACAGGAGGATGGTAGAGGGTATTTTACAGCAGCATGCTTTCTTGCTGGTGGCTAGGAAGTGAGGCACAAGAAGTGATTTCCTGGAGAGATAAGGTGAAAGTTCACTTCTCAAAGCCCGAGATGCTTCAAAGGCAAAGTGGAATTTTCTGGTAAAAAGGAGTCTGTATAGTAGCTAAGGTAGAGATGGCATGCTTTAGAGACTAGTTTAGTACCAAGAAAAAATATTATCATGTACAGGTTATGGCACATCAGTCATCAAGAGATGCATTATTTGTGTCAGGTACTTTACTAAGCACTTTAAAGTTATGTCTGTTGGACCTCACAACGATCCTGTGGTGTAGCTGCTATTATTATCCCCGTTCAACAACTGAGGAAAATGAGGCAAAGAGAGGTTAAGTGACTTGCCAAGGGTCACACAGCTAGTCAGTATCTGAGGCTGAATTTGAACTCAAATCTTACTGACTCCAGGTCTAGCTCTATCTGTTGTGCCACCTACCTGCCTCAAATCCTACTCTGATATTGCCATATGGAGGTGACCCAGGGTTCTCTAAGTCTATATGCTGGCAGATCCAGTCAAGCCAGAAACATTTCAGTGGTGGACCTAGAGGTTCAGAGACAAAACTAGTCTCACGTTTAGGGGACTACCCTAAAGTTTCAGTAATACCATGGGAAGGAAGGGTGGTGGGAGTCTTTTCCTGACACATTACTCTATCTCATGGTTCTGCTTTCCAGCAGAATGATGAAGTGTCACCTGACTTTCCAAGATTCCTTTTTCTATGCTTCCCTGCTCCTCTGGACAGCTTCTTCCAACCCTTGCCAACATCTCCTATTTCACCTTCTATAGTATGAGTTACCATTAGTCATGTTATAAGGGTGCAATCAGACACACTATAGAAGTGGTCACTTGCTTTATTGATGCACCTACACCCACTTCAGTGAATCACCTCTTTCTCAAACGAATTCTCCCCCAATACAAAAATTATTAGCTACATCTCTGCAGTGATGGGCTGTGTGCCTAAGGCTAGCCTAAGGCTCATCACCATCAGGTGATGAATTTCACATATAGCAGCTCATGAATCTGTCCACTAAAGCATAAAGAGATTACTATTCACAGTACTGCAAGAAGTCTTTATATTGAAGACTTTATATTGAAGTCTTTATATTGATAAGTCACATAATTTCTGTGTGAGAGATATCATGAAATTATGGTTAGATAGTTAGCCTTGGAGACGTGGAGACATGTTCAGATCCTGCCTCTGACACATACTGGATTGAGATCACGGGCAAGTACTTGACACCTTAGTGACCCAGTCAATGCTTAAAAGACTAGAAAGTGCAGAGAAGGTGCCAAACCTACATTAGAAGAATGAGATCCACCACCAAGAGCTCCTTGTACCAATGAAATTGTAGATCTGATGAGAATTTTGTACTAGTGTTAATTATTTTTAACAGTTATGGTAAGGATATGCTTCATTAACTTGTACTAGCTGTTCTCCAGGCCTGGAGGATTTTGTCTCCCCACCTTAATCTCTGAGTTTTCTTGCTTCCTTCACTATTCTGTTCTAATCCTGGATTCTTCAAGAGACTTTCCTAACCTCCCCCTCCCCTGCCGGCTGCTAGTGCCTTCCCTTCTGATATTACTTTCCAGTTACATTTTATATAACTTGAATGTACCTAGTTATTTACATGCTTTCTCCCCCACCAGAACAGGAAGTCTTTGAGAGTAGGACCATAGTTTTAAATTTTGTGTATCCTCAGTACTTAACAGAGTGCTTAGCACAGAGTAAACACCTAAAATACTTCTCTACTGACTGACTTCAAAATGTCTTAATATGCACAGGATAGACTTGTAAAAGCAAATACATCAGTGGGTTTAGGGTGGGGGTGATTTTTTAAGATATATCACGTCATTTATTTTTCTGTTTTGCTTTGTCTTGTGGCAGATTTACTTTATCTTCCTGTTTTGCTTCGGTCAGATCGAAACTTCTGTAAGTTCTCAACTTATAATGACTTCTCTAAAAGAAGTAATGTAAGTGGCAATTCTCACTAATGCAATGCTTTGCAAAGTGCTGGCATCATAACAATTTTGTAAAGTATGTAGGGCATGAATTCTTATTTTCATTTGACAAATTTTAAAAAAAATGAATTTCAGAGAGAACGAGTGGTTTGTCTACCACCAGACACTATGAAATCTGGTATTTGACCCTGAGATCTTCTGACCATATGGCTAATACCTTTCATTTTATGTTACCCCAGGCTAACTATAATGTGTATGCATGAATGTGTGTGTATGTGTGCATATGAGGTGGGGAGGGATGGAAGTAAGGAGGAAGGGAGGGAGGGAAGGAAAGGGAGAGACACAGAAAGAGAGGGAGAGAGAAAAGAAAGCTCTTTGTAATAGATTTTTTGACAATGATGGAGATAATTCAAACCCCTCATTTTTCAGATTAAGAAACTGAGGCCCAGAGAGGGTTGAATTCGCTCATTCTTCCAACAAAAATGCATGATATGTTTACTAAATGAAAGGCACTGTGCAAGGGCTTAAAGTGACTAGTATTGTTTCCTAGATATCTCACTCATAGTTCAACTAACCCAGTAATTAGACTCACTATTCTCGAAGGATTTAGAAAAATGTTCTACTATTGTATGTGAAAGAAACTTCCTCATAAAGAGTAGTATAAATTAGAATCCTAGGCCCAACCCACACATTATCCATCCAAATGTTTTGCTTTAGACAAGGTTCTGAGGAAAGAAGAATGTATCAGGCATGAAACTTAATGAACTAAGGTGCACTTACTTATTAAAGTGGTGCTGTTTTTATGAGAAATGAACATTTAATGTGTGCATGTGGTACACCCTGCTCCCTTTCATCCTATCATTTTGCACAGTAGTTTTTAGTTATGATAGATTTGGGCAGTCCCCCTTTGCCCATTCCATTTGCATGAAAGTGGTGTCTGGATTAATAAGAAGCATGTGTGTATCAAATTGAACATAGACATAAAAGCACACTGGTCAACTCACAAGGACAGAGTAATTCCCTCCAGTTCTTTTATAGGGATCACAGGTCAAAATTGTCTCTCATTGGTACTATGGAAAGTTTGTAACATATTTCATTTCCAGCTGGGTGGCAGTCAGAAAGGCCCAATTGTCTCCAACCTTTGAAAATCATTAAACAAATCCAAGCAACCATCTGGTGCTTGCAACCCAGTGTCTACAGATCAGTAGGAACAAAAGACAAATATATCAGTATCATCAAGAGAGTTTCAGTCCAATTCTATTCCATGGCAATGATTTGATGACTATAGGAAACAAGGTCAAGGAAAATATATGATACCATATAGAGGCAACATTTTAAGGAGGAACCATTTATCACATCATCCTCATTTACACTATTACCCATAACACTATTAATAGTACCCAGAAGCACAAAATAATTAAATATTCTTACAGTATATGGTAGAGTATATCCTCCTAACAGGGTAGAATCAGGGTATGTATGTATAAGTATGTGTGTGCATATGCATATATATTGTTACTTTAATATATTATTTATTAAACCTCAATAGCTTAATATTTCACTGAGATGTTGGAGGCATGATGCATGTATGGATAGCATTCTAACTGTATATTTAGAAATAGATATATGTATTTAGATAGATAGAAAGAAGTAGATCCTTGGCAAGTCACTTACCTGTCTCAGTCTCAGTTTCCACATCTGTAAAGTCTGATAATAATAGCACCTGCCTCCCAGCATTGTTGTGAGAATTCAATAGAAAACTATTTAAAAAGTGTTTCACAAACTTTAAAATGCTATATATATGCTAGATATATTGTGTCTGTTCATGTGTGTAGAATATCTCCATATGTCTTTTTGGTGCTATATATTTTCCTTCTTTTTCTTTCAATGTTCCAGTATTATCCAATGGATTAGACTTCTTGTTTCATAAATATCCATGCTCATTACTGATCAGAGGCTTCTCAACAGAGATTTTGATGAATTTTTTTGGCCACAGCAACTCATTAAACAGTCTACTAAAGCAGAGAAGGGTTACCATCTGCATCCATAAAGGCTTCACCCTTCCTGTTGAATTCAAGGATCCTTGAAGTTATGAAGTTAGGAAATATCAGTGCACAAATGAGGCCAATATGTGCAGGCCAAGAAAAATGAAAAGGGATCCAAGCTTTTTTATTTTTAGTTATATTACTGTTGACTTTCCTCAAAACTCTATCTTTTTAACAACAGTATTCTAGTATAATGCTATATGACTACAGATTCAAGAACCAGAACCTCAGAAGAATGAAAACCATAGGTTGGTCAAAGAGTAATGTAAAAGAATGGGGGGAAAAGCATTTATTAAGTACCTACTATGTGCTAGGCACTATATTAAATTCTTTACAAATGTTATCTCATTTGAATGAGATTATAATGAGAAAGATGAAAAGTAAGTATATAAGTAGGCTAAACATATTACCAAAAAAGAAAAGAAAGGACATCACCAAGAAAATATAGGTAAGTTGTTTATTTACGAAGAGTAAGTTGTTAGAGATAGATATCTTGAATTTTACTTGGGTAGCTATGAAATATTTTAAAAATCTAGAGGAAGTAATCCAGCAATATTGAACAAATATTTATTGGGGTTATTTATAACAAGAGATACACAGGATGGTAAAACTTAAAAGATTTAGATTCATTCCAAGGGAGGCAGTGCCCGCACTAATGAGTTTCTCCCTCTAAATCTATTATCCTATGGAATTGTAGGAAATTGTGGATCTATCAATATATGGAAGTGCTAACTGGAGCCTTAAATCTTGCAAAGACAAAATCCACACCAGACCAGATTCATTGTCTTTCTAATTTTCTTTACATGGAGCACAATTATAGTATGGTAATTTAGATAACTTAAACAAAAAACCAGCCAACCAACACAACCCCCCAGCACTTAACTTTTGCTTTTCTTTCTTGTTTCATCATTGTTGGTTTTGACTTGTTCATTTGTTCATTGTGAGTCAATGGGGCAGAACTTTGGGCAATTCCTAGTATAAAAACCCACTTCATGTATGTGGATTGACAATTGCTCTATAAATTTTACTCTTACCTATATATTTCAGGAAAGGGTCTGAGTGATTATTGTAGCAGAGATTTAGAATTAGAAACTATCACAAAGATCATTTAGCCCAGGCTTCCCCCCCTTCTTCTAGATGAAGAAATAAAGGCCCAGAAAGATTAGATGCTTTATCAAAAGTCAGGTGACAGAATTCCTGATTTCATATCAAGGACTCCTCAAATGCAGCTGTGGCTAAGAACTTCCATTTTCCTTCTCAAATGATGATATTAAAATTGTATTACATTCATTATAAGGCTAAAACCAAGTCAAAGTTATTCAGAGCCATGTTTTGTAAACACTTTCAGGTATGGTAGACAAGGGATTAAGAATCAAAGGTCCTTGGTTTAAATATCAGATCTGATACTTACTAACTATGTGACCTTGGATAAGTAACTACCTCTCTTTGGTCTTAGTTTCTCTGTAAGTAAAATGACAGGATCAAAATAGATGATGAGCAAGAAAATGTCTAGGCCTAAATCCTTTGATCCTATTCATATTTTTATTTCTTTTACAATTTTATCATTGTAAGATTAATATATTTTATTAAACTGATTCTGAATTATGTTCATAAATATAGATAAATTCAATAATTATATTTATGCAAATAGGAAATTATTTCTTAATAGAGAAGTCTTGAAGTGTAGCCTGAAGTTCTGGATGAGTGACTTGCTCAGTGTTGGTCACAGAACTAATAGATGTCAGAGATGAAATTTAAACTTGTTTTCCTGAATCCAGGTACAAAACTCTTATCTACTATAAAAATCATTTTTACAGATATAAAAATAAAATCAGCATTTCTTTGTCAACATGTTCACAAAAGCTGCTCTTTAAAGATGTCTTCCTTTTTGCTACATAACTTTTCTACCACTGATGTTCAGGTCTTTAATGTTTTGTGGCCCATTTGTGAAAAAAATAGTGTTTCTATATGTCTTCAAGAGACTTTATGGCCCAAAAACGGAATGAATAGATACTCTATTTTGCCCTTCCTCATAGAATACCAATGTCAAAACAGTGAGTCATTCGACCTGAGAAATCTGTATTTCCTATTACTGGGTATAGGAAGTATATGTGCCTATCAAAGCAGAAGATAATCTTGCTGCTAATAGGTAATCACTTTCTATTAAAAGAGTTCAGACTTTAACCAGTGCTCCAAGTGGGGGCTAACCAATCAACCTAGAATAAAAAAAAAGACTATGGTTTGACTGAATTTGCAAAATCTCTTCCTTTATTTTTGAATTCATTCAAAAGACATACCAGCAACGTAGATAGTGATGATGATGATGATGATGATAGACAGACAGACAGACAGACAGACAGATAGATAGATAGATAGATAGATAGATAGAAGATTTATTGAGCCCTTAAGCCCTTACCATGCCCTATGCATTAAGTACTGAAGGAACAGTAACAACAAAATAAAAGAACTTGTACTTTCTAAGAGCTCAACATTCCAAAATGGGGAGATACAATGTAAAAGAAAGCTAGGAAACAAGATTAAGAAACATGTCAAATGGGAAACTTTTCAGCTTGAATTTAAAGGCACAAAGACTTATCAATTCATAACCTAGCTTTCCTTACATTTATAAACTTTTGGAAATTTCCAGAGGAGTGCCTAACCAATGCTGGCTTCTCAGAATGAATGACAATTTCAATGCCTATACTACATTAAGGTTAATGGATTGCTTTCCCCACAATATTGGGAGATATGAAGTAGAAGAATTGTTTTGCATGTGAGGAAACAGCATCAGTGAGATGGAGTGATTTATCCATGACCACAAAGGTGTAATGAAAAGAGACTTGGTTTTGGAGTTGGAAAATTTGGGTTCAAGTCTTAGTTTTTACACTTAATAACTGCATGTCCTTGGGAAAGTCATTTAATTAACTGGGACACAGTTTTTTCATCTGTAAAACTGGGAGTAATATGTTTCTAGGTCTTTTGTAATCACTCTATGGTCTTTGAAGTGTCAGGTTATGATTTTACCCTGGGTCTTACAAAGTCAAATCCATCACTCTTTTCCCTACAGAATGAAATGAGTCAAGTTGTCAAGAAATAGTCACTGTCTACTTTCTTAGGAAATGATGTGGATGAAAGATTCTTAGATTTCTTCTCTAGTCCCATTATGAGTGCAGTCTGAATTGAACTTTTCATGAAGAAGTGCTGATTAAATCTAGGTTTGTTTTTTTTTTACCTTTCTGTGAATTTCCTGTCATCTCTGCTCTTCAAGGTCACATTGCTACCAGTAGCATGAATTAAAAGATACGGGGGCAGGGACAGGGGTTTAGCTGATGTCTATATAGTTATTGTGTATTAGCAGATATCTAACTTATACTGAAATTGACTTGACGTCATTAGACCTCAGCATTAACTAATTGGCCATATGTTGCAATTCTCTAGTATCTCTCTCATGTATGTGCTAGATACCTATGTTCATGTCTTATTCCACTACTAGGTAACAAAGACCACGTCCGATCTCAGCCTTGTATCTCTTTCAATGTCTATCAACGTGCTCTGCATGTGATAGATGTTTAATACATATTTGCTAAGTGAATCAATGAATTAATGAATGACTGCCCATTACAAACTTTTCAGCATTCTTCCTTCCACTCATTTAATGTTGATGATTCTTTGTTGATGTTCTTTCCTAATATATACTTTCCAGGAGTTAAAGCAATGGTTAGGCAACCCATACCCACAAATGAGTAAAGGAGAAATGAAAACAACTCTTTAGGCTCTAGCCCACCTAGACTGAGCTCAGTCTAATTCCTGAACCCCTTTCCAGATTTTAAAACAATCCTGATTCTTCCCTCAGAACCTACATCCCCAGTCTCTAACCCTGGTAATACGTAGGCTTAAAGAGCCAAGTAATTTTGCCCAAATCTTATGTTTGCATACAGTTGCATAAAAATGCAAAACTAGTTTCACCTTTCTCCATCATCAGTTTCTGATTACTGCTGAGCTTCATTGAGCAAGATGACGTTTCCCATTAGGCCCATACTTACATTACTGTAGCAGTTGATGCATTCACCTATTCCTTTCTTCCTTCATTCCTCCAAAAATTATGTACTGGGCACTGATTGGGCTTGGACTGGGGATAATACAAAGATTATCCCTCACACCCTCAGCAATAATACATGTGCATGCATATTGTACCTAAAGGTTACAAAGTTCTTTTAAGTATATCTTATTTGACCACCTTTAATACTATTTTGCTGTACTTGGTGCAAATTTTATCACACTGGATCCAACCTGGCTTTTACCATATAACTATCAGTATTACCCCAGACAGTCAATCAATCAATCAATCATTCCATCAACCAACATTTGTTAAGCTTTTACTATGTGCTTGGCAATGTGGTAAAGCCTGGGAATCTGAAGACAATAAGTGAAACAGTCACTATTCATAAGGAACTTACATTATAATGGGAGATAATAAAGATATATATAGACATATAATATATGTGTGTATGATATATTTAACATACTTCGAATGTGTTATCTATCTATGCATATATGTCAATGTAGGTGCATGTAAATATAAAGAGAATAAATGCAAATACAAAGCAGTTCAATATACAGTAGTTACAAAGGGAGGGTCCTGGCAGGTGTGGAGATCAGGAAGGACTCCATGTAAAAGGTGTGCATGAGCTACATCTTGAAGGAAGTGAGGGACTCTATAAGGCAGAAGTAAGAAAGAAGTACATTCCAGGAATAGGGCACAACCAAAGCAAAAACATGGAGAAAAGAGATAGAATATCCTCGTTTCATTTCCTTTGGGCCTCATTTTCTTCTTCCATGCAATTAGAGAACTGCACTAGATGACCAACTTGCCATTTGTCTCCTGATAATTGATCGAATGATGTCTGATTCCTAGAGATCTGACTTTTATGCCTGAAGAAATTAAGGCTCTGTGAGACTAAGAGGCATCATTCTGATCATAAAATTGTTTACCACCATAACCACGTGACAGCAGATACTTAAAGTCCATCCTCTGTCTACATCCTGATGCTAAGAGGTCTAGGAGAAAGAGCACTGTATTTAGAGTCAGAGATCTAGGTTCAAGTGCCAGGCCAATGCTTGCTACTAATATGAGTATAGAATTCCATTTCCCCATTTGTAAGATATGGGTAATAGAGGCTGCTAGGTGACTCGGTGAATAGAGTACTAGTCCTGGAGTCAGGAGGACCTGAGTTCAAATCCAACCTCAGACACTTAACATGTACTAGACATGTGACTTTGGGCAAGTCACTTAACCCCAATTGCCCTACCTTTCCCCTTCCAAAACGTGGAGAAATATGTCTTCCATACAAGAAGATGTGGGTAATAATGACAGTAATAATAAAGAAGAAAAGGAGGAGAAGGAAGGAGGAGGAGAATTTAGAAGAAGAAGAAGAAGAAGAAGAAGAAGAAGAAGAAGACGAAGAAGATCCTTATAGGTTGATATAAATAATGGGCATCCTAAGAAATGTGAGCTAGTCTGATGAGAGGCAAATAGATACACATCTACTCATGTCTATGTGTCATTTCAATATGCATTTTGGAGAGCTTTACTTGCTAGTATAACTTTCTCCATATATCCATGTGTATAATGTAGTAAAAACAAACAAGAACAACAACAAAAAAACCTACTTAGTTTTGAGTTACAAGACCCTGTTTCAAAGCTCACTTCTGGCTGGCCATGGTAGCATACACCTATAATCCAAGCTATCTGGAAGGCTAAGGCTGATGGCTCTGTTGAGTTACAGAATTATGAACTAAAGTGGTGGGCTATACCAATTCTGTGTTTTCTCTTAGTCTGGCAATAATATAGTGAGGTTCTGAGAAGAGGATGGGAAGGACCAGGTTACCAAAGTAGAAGCAAACCAGTCCCAATCAGAAATGGAACAGGTAAATGCTTTGTTGATGGTTAGAAGCAAGGTTGACTTGTAAGTAGCCCCTGTATTTCAAGACTGGATAGAGTGAAAGACCCATTCTTGAAAAAAAAAAAAGTTCTATATTGCTACTTAGCATCTAGGTGACCTTGGGTAAATCAGTTAATATTTTTTATGCACCTAATTTCCTTATCAATGAAAAGAGAGGGATGGACTAAATGGTTCCTAAGTTCCCTTCATGCACTAAAGCCCAGAATCTGTCTTCACTAGGAAGGTCTATTTTTAGTCTAATTCCTAGAGGACAGGGAATAAATGGAATAAATACTTTCTGAATTTCCTTTGAAAAGAACCTGGCAAATCGGGCTAGCTTCCTGGTCTAGTTGAGCACTTGGTTTAACTTTTCAAATTCCACAAAATAGTATCTACTGGTAAACACTAAGAAAGACAAAAGTCACTCAAACTGTTCAATAAACAATGATAGTCAAATAGTCTGTGGTAGAAGAAGAAAGTGAGAGTGACAGAGGAGTGACAGAGAGAAAGAGAGACAGAGACAGAGACAGGGAGGGGAAGAGAGAGAGAGAGAGAGAGAGAGAGAGAGAGAGAGAGAGAGAGAGAGAGAGAGAGACGCTGTAAAATATAAAATATAGCAAAGAATCCTGGGTATTAGTGACAGCATTAATCACTTACCCAATCCTTCAGAAAGACTTGTAAGTCCTAAATGTAATTGTCATACTTTACATCAATCATTTTAACATTAGTAGTGTAAACAGTTTTGAAATATTTTTTCTGAAATAAACCAATTGGGAATGAATGGTAGTGTTGAATTTGAGAAAAGATAGATGTAATGACTGACCTCTTATAGAAGATATAGCGAGTCTATTTTGGATATATTCAGGTTCATGGTAGAGATTAATAATGCACTGCCAACAGTAGTTGATTGCCCATTAATATGTATCCTACTTCTTCTCTTACTGGAGTTTAATTTGTCAGAAGTTCTATTTTTGAGAAAAAGTCCTTCTATTTTGATTTTTTTTTCATGCCAACCATTGTAATTCATTAGCATAAAGCTTTAGAAGCTAATTTAGGGAAAAGTAAAGACAGGGACTCTATAATGTTTTAGGGGATGAAAAGTCTAAGGGTTCTTGGCAGAAGATGAAATCTAATTTTCTAGGTTGCCTTTATCTGTGGACATCACACTGCTTACTATTGAAGTCTAGCCAACAGCAGAGTGAGATCTGGCAGTGTTTAAGAGTTATGCTAGAAAACTGAAAAACAATAGGAGAAAATCAAAGCACAGTAACCCACTCATGAAAGGATTTGGAGGAATTAATTGTAAACAAAGTTTTGTAGGTATTGAGAGGTGATGTAGACTCTTTGGATACACATTCCCATACCTGCTCTTTAGATTAGGGAGTTAATTTTGTAGTAAAAAATATAAGCAGATTTCCCATTATTCTGTTCCAGTCAAACTAGCCTACTGACTCTTTCACAGGATATTTCATCTCCTACCTCTCTGACTTTGCCCAGATTGTCCCCTTATGCCTGTAATATTCTCACTCTCTTTAGCTATGTTTTGGAATCCCTAGCTACTTTCAATGCTTAGCTCAAATTCTGCCTCCATAGGAGCTTTTTCAGAAACTTGATTATGAGCATTCTTATAGCTGTTCAAATTACTTTGGATTTACCTTGCTTTAATTTATCTTTTTGTGTGGAATTCATTTGCAAGTCAAGACATGGCCCTCATGATTTCCTTGGTCCTCTTCAACAGTGAAGGACAAGCAACATCTTTTTGTATATATGTTGCTATAACTCTCTCTCCACTCTGTTCCAACTATTGACCTCTTTAGCTTCTTTTAAATCTTAACTAAAATCCCAACCTCTACAGGAAGTTTTCCTCAATACCTCTTAATTTCAGTGCTTTCCCTCTTTCAATTATTTCCTATTTATCTATAACATAACTTGCTTTGTTTATATATACATATTGTCTCCCTCATTAGATTGTAAACTCCTTGAGGGCAGGGTTTGTCTTTTGCCTTTTTGCATCTCCAGAGCTTAGCACAATGCCTGGCACATAGAAAACATTTAATAAATGTTTATTGAATTGAATGAGTTAAATATAAGTTTCTCTATGATGGGAATCATTTAATATTTTTGTTGTTTATGTATCTCTAGTAACTAGCTCAGCATGTTACACTGAAGAGGCTTTTAATAATATTTCTTCTTGAAATCAATTGAATTTAAATAACAGAAATGGGTGTTATCAAGATGAATTTAAATAATGACATGAGTATGCAGTCACAACACGCCATTTTGAGTACTGTCTAGCTCTATGTTTAACATAAGCCAATTTCCTTCCCTCGGTCTTAGTTTCCCAAAATGAGCATAATAACACATGCCTAAAGGACTTTTGGGGAGATCAACTATCAACTGATAAGATGTTCCAAATATGATATAAATGTGATTGTTAATGAAAAGACTCTTAGGAAGAGTAATTTTGTATGTTTTTTTATATCTGAAAAACATCGTAAGATTTTCTGTTTGAAGAGTTTTTGAAGATGGGGGAGAAAAATCACTAAAATTCCTATAAAACTTCATGTTTTGGGAACTCTCTCTAGGACCAGCACTTTCCCTTGGTATTAAAGAGGGCCAATAACATGACCAAGCTAAAGCTAAACTGGCATGAATTATTCAGAGCAGCAGGAACAGCAGCTGTTATTCTATTTGCCTCTAATTTTGAAGGGTGGAGAATTGGAGGGCAGCTCTGACAACACCAGGGGGGAGAGAAGATAAATTGTAGTCCTGAACCTCAGAAGCTGCAACATCTGCAGTGCTCTATTTAATTTGGTGGTGGAGACCATGGCGCCTGCTGTTGGTAATAAGGGAAACAAATTGGTTGTAGTGAATGTATGCATGCTCAGACAGGTAGAGGAAACTGTCAGCTCTGTGAAGTTGGGGAACAAATTCGAGTTTAAGAATGATCACAAGCCTGGAAAAACTGCCTTCCTGGCCAAGAAGCTGCTGAAGGAAGAGATGGAATTTAGAGGCATGTATAAAGAAAAATGAGCAACACCCCTCCCCCCAAATACACATACACAAATACACACACGTGCACATGTGCATAAATACACATATACAAACAGCCATTTGTCGGATTTTTTAGAGTAAGGAATCCTTTCATGTTTATATTTGATTAAGTGGTCACCTCCAAGTCTTAAATTCAATACTCTTTTTTATATCTTTGAACCTAAGGAAATGAGATGATACTTTAGAATTGGAGGGAAGAGGGGAGGAGGAAGGAATGTTATTATGAATGTAGACAATAGAATCAAAGAATCATTGGATTTTCAAAGTGGAAGGGAACATAGAGTTTGCAATGTCCTGTTTCTGGTCCCATCTTGACATTGTAAAACTTGTCTCATGGCCAGTTTTTTCTAAGTGGGGGAAGGAGTTGATGACAAAAATGTTGGAGACAGATCTGGAACAATTTTGAGAGTTGGCATAACAGATAGAGTGCTGGATCTGGAGTGAGGAGAATGTGAGTTCAAATCCTACCATAGACACTTAAAAAAATAAGTATTTCATTTATTTTCTTGTTTACATCATTCATTTCCACGAGATTTTGAGTTACAGAATTTTCTCCCTGTCTTTACCCCACCCACATCCCCAAAACAGCAATCCCACTGTAAAGCCCCTCCCCCAATTTACTCTCTTCTATGTTCTACCCCCACGCCCCTCTTACTTTCTGGTAGGGCGCAGAGGGTCTCCCTACCTCAGTACCTGCGTATCTTAATCCCCAGTTGCATGTACTTAATGATAATAATTATATATATATATTATTAATATATTAATTATATAATTATATATAAATATATATGTAATATATACAATTATATATATTATTAATATATATTGATATATTAATTATATATTTATATATTATATATATACCTACACATATGTCTATATAGGAGGGTAGATATACATATGAATATGTATCTGAGCATGTGTGTATATGTGTGCATGTGCACCTCCAATTCTAAAGTATCATCTCATTTCCTTAGGTTCAAAGATATAAAAAAAGAGTTTTGAATTTAAGACTTGGAGGTGACCACTTAATCAAATATAAACATGAAAGGATTCCTTACTCTAAAAAATCTGACAAATGACTATAATTATAATTTATATATATATATATATATATATATATATATATATTAACTTTTTTCTTAACATTTGATTGTAGAGCTTTGAATTCTAGATTCCCTCAGTTCCTCCCTTGTCACCCACTCCCACTGGAAGGACAAGCAATTCAATACAGGCTATACATGTGCAATTACACAGGACATCTCCACAGTGGACATATTGTGAGAGGCTAATTATATGTCCCTCCTTCCTATCCCTCCCCCCCTTGTTCTATTCGCTAGCCTGTCCCTGTCTCTTTATTGAAGTGTGTGCTTCCAGCAACCCTGCCCTCCCCTCCATCATCCCTCCTCTCATCCCCATGCCCCCTACTCTCCTGTGTGGCATGATACCCAGTTTAGAGTTTATATCATTCCTTCCCAAAGCCAAATTCAATGAGAGTAAATTAAAGTAAAGTTGTAACAGTTATCCCTTGCCTCTTCTATACAGGATGATTA
>JAQQSW010000075.1:97118-107680 GCA_028646575.1 Pseudocheirus occidentalis
GGAAAGGAAAGGAAAGGAAAGGAAAGGAAAGGAAAGGAAAGGAAAGGAAAGGAAGGAATAGAAGAAGAGAAGAAAAGAAAGGAAAGGAAAAGAAGAGAAGAAAAAAGAAAAGAAAGGAAAGGAAAGGAAAAGAGAAGGGAAGAGAAGAGAAGAGAAGAGAAGAGAAGAGAAGAGAAGAGAAGAGAAGAGAAGAGAAGAGAAGAGAAGAGAAGAGAAGAGAAGAGAAAAAATATTCAAGGAATTGGGCTAGATATTTATATTATATAAGGAGGATAAGGATCGAAAATTCTATGATCCTAAGAGGAACTATGTTCACATAAACATAATATAGCCTCCCTAACCTAAGTATGGGGTGTTTTGTATCATAATGACTCAGAAACTTTTTTGTTAGAATTGAGTTGAATTGAATTGAATCAGACAGTTTTGATAGAATTGACAAATCAGTTTAGACAAATACATCAGCTCACTCAATTAAATCTGACTTATTTGTATGGCATTATAGAAAGCAGGAACTGAAGTCAGGAGAAGGTTGTGTGAATTTTCCCAGGGACGTTTATTAGTTATGCAACTAAGAACAAATGTAACCTCTCACAGTCTGAGTTTCATCTGTAAAGTTGGGGGTGGGGATGGGTGTAAGGAAGAGTTGTATCAACTGCTTACTAGGGCTATTGTGAGGATAGCATTTTACAATCTTTAAAGCAAGCTATAAATGTGAATCATTGTTATTAACTTATTGTTCTATTAATTGGCTTGAACTAATGGATCAGTTTGGCCCATATGATCCAATCCACTGGGTGCCAGTTGTAGTTTGAAGCCTTTTAGAAATTCTTCTGTGTGGGATAAGAGAAAGAAACAGTAAAAAAAGTTCTCCCTCAAGTACATCCATTACACATGAATTGCCTACTTCATTTTTAAGGGCCACATTTTCCTAATCTTCTAAGTGGTGCTTACCAGAGAAAATGTGCACACATTTGTTTGCAAATGCAAAACCTCTTTGCAATCATCATTGAGCAATTTGTATAATCATACAACTCCACAAACAGGTAATTAATACTGATACTTAAAGACTAAGTTGATAGGCTTCTTTACTATCTTCCTTGAAATCTATTCCCACCCTAGATATAATTAAGTATCAAAGGAGAGAGTTATTTCAGGTAACATGTTGCAAGGCAGTTTTCTTTCCTCTTCGGAATCCAGTTTCAAGCCAAGGTTAACCAGTAAAAAGTATGACTGAAGGAAAGCAAGTTATTGGGTGTTTTATGATTCCCTCCCACTCCCATTCAACAACTAATTGGTAGACAAAAATCTAAAATTATGAGGTAATATGATATTTGGAGAGTGATGAACCTGAAGTCCAGAGATATGATGGCTCCTTCTGAAATTCAGTAATTGCAAGGCTATGGTCTAATCTCATAGCCTCATTTTCTTCCTCTGGATAATGGGAACAATATTCATGCTATCTTTGTCCCAGGGGTTATTATGCAGAAAGTGACTTGCAAAACTTAAAGTGCCATATTAATGCCAATTATACCTCCAATTATTAAAAGAATAAATTCCACAGCCCATAATTGACACAGATTGAACAAAATGTCTATGCAGTCAATCAACAAGCATTTATTAAGAATCTAAACTATTCACGGAAATAATACTCAAAGGAATTTATGATCTCATAGCTATATCTGTTCCCTCCAAGGATATAGATCACAATCCATCCACAGCTGCTCAGCTTCTATGACTTATAAAAATTCACCACAGGGGCCAGCCAAAGTTCTGGAGGCTTGCCTTTTCTTCTCTGCCCACTGCAAGGATGCCCAGACACTACACAGCTGTCCATCTGCTCCCCACTTTCCTCTTTTCATGACCAGCTTATCTTCTCTTCCTATCATACAGCATCTTGAAAATATCTTTCTTGCTCTTCTTCACAGTTCCTAATTGGTTATGTGATGCATACTTAGGAATGTTGTGAGACTCAAATAAGATAATGGGCATAAATCACTTTGCAAAACTTAAAGTGCTATATAAATGCAAGCAATTTATTATTACAGTCATTTTACCAGCTCCCCCCGCCCCGAATTCTCATAATGTTTTATTTCTTCTACTGCAATTCCACTAAACTCTACCAATGTTTATGTAACAATACAAAGGTGTGCTGGTAAATATTTAATACCTAGGTACATATATACATGTTTATATGCATATGTGTTATGTATATACATGTATGTCTTGTATATGTATATATGAGTGTGCCTGTATATATGCTTATATGTACACATCCTCATCCATTTATACCTATATCTGTGTTGTATCTGTGTGTATCCATGTAGACACACACTTTTAAATTTAATCTACATTATTAATACTTTTGTAATATTGAACAATCAATAAAACAATAACACAAGACCTGTTTGTAGCAATTGCTGATTTATGAGATGTAAATGACCATACTCAAAATCTAGTTTTCTAGATTCTTGAAATCTTGTTAGAGCTGGCTCTAGCATGTCTCTGTATCCTGTTCCCAGCTACTATGCACCTTTGCATTACCCTTTTTGGGATACTTATTTTCTTTTTCTTAGGAATAGAATCATATTGATACATTACATTTTCATCAACTATGTTTTCAGATGTCTCTCCTTTGCCTCCTCCCAGAGACACATACTTTGAACAAAGAATAAAAAGTGTGTGTGTGAGGGGGGAAGTCAACAACAAAATGGAAAATCTGACAGAAGCAATATTCCACACTTCTCTCAATGTTGCTTGGTATCTTCTCTACAACTTAAAGTCTTAGAAAGTTGCCTAGCACACTGAGGTAACGTGATTTGCACAAGGTCACACAACCAATGGCAGAATCAAGATGGTAAAGTACAGGTAGCAATCCAATTGAACTCTTCAAATTTTCCCTTCCAAACAGTATTAAAGGAGCTCCTCAAATAAAAATTTTGGAGCAATAAAGATAATGAAAGTTCTAAGACATTTTTCCTGTCTAAGAAAACTTAGGAGGTGAGTAGGAGAGGTCTATGACATTGGGTTGGGTGCCTGCCGAGAGCTCAGCAGGAGCACTAGAGGTGGGCCTTAGAGATAGCTGTGACATGGCAGCTGTACAAATACCTTCAGGGGCTCTCAGCCCAGAGATGGTAGTGGGATTAGACAATAGGTCAGAAAAATCACAAGGATTTATTTACTGGCACTAGGTATATAGGTGGTGCTGATGTGGTAATTTAATTGCACATATGCAGTTGTGGGTGAGAGTTCCAGAGATGAGAGAAGGAGGAGCCCTAAGCACAGTTATAGGACCAAGAAGAGCATTTTCAGGTACAAGAGAATATGGGTCCTTCCTGGGCAAAGGCAGAGAGTAACCAGGAAAGGAGTAATCACACTTCTCCCTAGATCATACCAACTTGGAAGCATTGAAAATGTATAGATTGTCAGAAAAAGGTTTGAAGAAATAGTATGATAAAGCAGGAAACTTGGAACTGTGCCTTCCACATGCAGGTAATCAGAACAGAATTTTAACATAAATTCCAACATCAAGAAATAATTTAGAAAAATGAACAACAAGAGAACAGGACCATAAAAAGCTAGTATAGTGGTGGGGAAGATCAAGACAGAAACACAGAAAAAGACAACAAATTAAACACCACTACAAATGAAGCCTCAAAGTAAAATGCTAATTGGACCCAAGCCCAACAAGAATCCCTGGAAGAATTACAGGAAGAGATAAGAATGGTAGAGAAAAAAATGGGAAAAGAAGTTAGCACAATACAAAAAAATAATGAAAAGATTATTGATAGCTTAATAAAAGAGGCAGAAAAACATACTGAAGGAAAAAAGTACCTTACAAAAAGAATTGGCCTATAAAAGAGGCACTAAAATTCTCTGAATAAAAGAACTACTTAAAAAGCAAAATAATAAGATGTTTGTGTGGGATGGAGGTACAAAAGTTTACTAAAGAAAATAATTACTTAAATGTTCAAATTAAACAAGTGGGTGCTAATGACACCAATGAGAAACCAAGAAACAATAAAAGTAAAAAAAACTGAAAAAATAAAAGAATAATGTGAAATATCTCATTGAATAAAACAAATGAGCTGGAAAATAGATTTAGGAGCAATAATTTAATAAATATTAGACTACATGAAAGCCATGATAAAAAAAAAATTACAGCCTTGGCATCATATTTCAAGAAATTTTAAAGGAAAACTGCCCTCGTATCATAGATCCATAGGGTACAATAGAAATGGAAAGAATCCACTGATCATTTCTTCAAAGAGATCCCAAAATGAAACTCACAGGAATATTATAGCCAAATTCAAGAGCTCCCAGGTTAAAGAGACAATTTTTCAAGTAGCCAGAAACAAACAATTCAAATACCATGGAGTCACAGTCAAAGTGACACAAGATTTAGCAGCTTCCACATTAGAAGAGTAGTTGGCTTGGAATATGATATTCCTGAAGGCAAAACAGTTAGGACTACAACCAAGAATAACATACTCAGCAAGGCTTAGTAAAATTCTTTAGGAAGGGAAGTGGGTATTTAATTAAATAGAGATCTTTCAGGCATTTCTGATGAAAAGTTCCCAGCTGAACAGAAAATCTGACATTCAAACACAAGATTCAAGAGAAGCATGTAAAGGTAAACGTGAAAAAGAACTCATAAGGGCCTCACTAAATTTGAACTGTTTACATTACTATGGGAAGATATACATGTGACTCCTAATAATTTTAGTTTTTTAAGGTAGTTGGAAGGAGACTTCATAGATAGAGAACATGAGTTTAAGTTAATTATATTAAGATAATCTCAATGGGAGGGAGGAGTAAAAGCAGGGACTTTCTTGAAATCTCCCCCAATCCCATCCTAATAGCTGTAAAATAACTCAAAACAAATTCTAGAGTAACAGAACCCACAAAATGGGAGAGAGAAAAAGATTCAGCCCAAGACAACCTGGAAGGTTGACAGGAAAGGTCTGTTGCACCAGTCCGAGAGAAAAGCACTCTCCAGCATAGGCCATAATGGCATAGAGGGGCTGGAGCAAGCCTCAAGGGACTGAATTACTGGCAGCTATGGCAGTTCCAAGACTTCTCAACCCAGAAAGGTCAACTTTGAAAGTCAACAAGAAAGGTTTGTCTGATCTGGGTGAGAGAGGAATAAGTTCTAGCCTGAGTCCCAGGGTGGCAACAGTGACTACAGTGGCAGTGGATGCTTCTTGAGCTCTTGGCCCAAAAACAGTGGGAGGATCCATCAGCTACTAAGAAAGTGGGATTGCACGTATCTCTTTTCTGGCACTGAGGCACAATTATCTTGGTTTGCTGGATTGGATCTGGGTTGCAGTGCTGGGTGGAGGACCTGGAGTGAGGAGGACTACTGGTATAGTTGACCTTGTGGTGGCAGTGAAGAAGGTATCCTCCTCACAGTTCCAAGGCACAAAAGAGTGCTTGTGGTCATTCACAGATGGGAGCACAGACCAGGAGAGAAGTAAACACTTCTTTCATCATGCAAGAACTAACAATCTACAGGTCTTTGAATATCTCTGAAAACAATTGTGCAAAACCCCTGAAGCTTGGGACAGTATAGTTTCCACATTGGGAGCAGACTTACCTTAACAAAGATTGAAAAATTCATATAATTGGCTTGGAAAATTATCAGACAGTGGAAAAAATAAGACTATAGGATCTTACGCTTGTGACAAGGAAGATCAAAACATCCAACAATCAGAAGACAACAAAATCAAAGTTTCTACATCCAAAACCTCCAAAAAAATATGAACTGGTCACAGGTCATAGGAAAGGCCAAAAAGGATTTTGAAAATCAAGTACGAGAAGTAGAAGAAAAATTGGGAAGAGAATGAGAGTAATGTGAAAAACAAGTTAACAGTTTGCTAAAGGAAACCCCCAAAAATTCTAAAGAAAAAAAACACCTTAAAAACAGGCTAACCCAAAGGACAAAAGAAGTTCAAAAAGCCAATGAAGAGAAGGATGTCTTAAAAATCAGAATTGGTAGAGGCAGCTAGGTGGTGCAATGAATAGATCACAACCCCTGAAGTCAGGAGAACCTGAGTTCAAATCCAGCCTCAGACACTTGACACACTTACTAGCTGTGTGAACTTGGGCAAGTCATTTAACCCCAATTGCTATGCCTTCCCCCCTCCAAAACAAACAAACAAACAAAATCAGAGTTGGCCAAATGGAAAAGTAAATCCAAAAACTCACTTAAGAAAATAATTCCTTAAAAATCAGAATGAAGCACACAGAAGCTCATGACTTTATGAGAAAGCAAGAAATCATAAAACAAAACAAAAAAATGAAAAAATTAGAAGACAATGTGAATTATCTCATTGGAAAAAATTAATCTAGAAAACAGATCCAGGAGAGATGATTTAAAACTTATTAGACTACCTGAAACCTATGATAAAATAAAAAGACCATAGACATCATCTTTCAAGAAATTATCAAGGAATACTGCACTGATATTCTAGAACCAGAGGGGAAAATAGATATCGAAAGAATCCACTGATCTCCTCCTGAAAGAGATCCCAAAAGGAAAACTATTAGGAATATATAACCAAATTCCAGAGTTCTCAGTTCAAGGAGAAACTACTGCAAACACACAGAAAGAAATAATTTAAGTACTGTGGAAACACAATCAGGATAACAAAAGATTTAGCAGCTTCTACATTGAGGGATTGAATAGACTTGGAATATGACATTCTGGAGCTCAAAGGAGCTAGGAATTGTAACAGCAATCAGTTTAGCAGATAATTAGCATTTAATAACTTATGGCTAAATATAGAAGGTGTGAGACCTGTCCACTGTTAAGAAGGTGTGAACTCCCCTGTTGATGTGGAAGAAGGGTATTGGATAAAACAGGAGGCCAGTGTGTGTATATAAAAAAGAATTCCAGAGACAAAGAGACAGAATTGGAATTTTCCTGTTGAAGGAAGCAGGATTGTTTCAGCATCTGGGAGCTGGGCTGAATAAGTGAGTTGGAGATTTCAAGAGAGAGACAGAGAGAGAGAGAGAGAGAGAGAGAGAGAGAGAGAGAGAGAGAGAGAGAGAGAGAGAGAGAGAGAGAGAGTTTCTCTCCTAGGATTGGAAAGCTGACAGAGAAAAGAGATGGAGTTTTCCTGATACCAGAATCTGGTGAAGGCCACTCAGAAGGCCTATAAACCTTCTGGGTCCTAGTGCCAGCTAAACTACTCAGGACTGAAGAAGCATGACCAGGATAAGGCTTTGTTTGTTTGTGGCCTGGCTGATCCTTGAGTTCCAGGGAAGAGAAATGGTGAAGGATTTGAGATGTGCTAGACCCTGTGAACTTCAGTGTGTGCTAGGGATTGCCCTGAGGACAGGACGAGAACCTGGCAGCTATCTGCTTCTGAATCCAGGTGACTGTTTGGTGAATTCAGGAGGGAGCTAGAACCATGGAAGGGGATCCAGGGAATCAGAGAGATCACCCAGAGTCAAGATGAAGAAAAGGCCTCCCCTTGGAGGAAGCTGAGGTTTGCTGGACACGAAGGGATAGAGGGTTTGTGTGGTTTTCTAATGACTGTACTAGTGATTAATGATATTTAGTAACTGTGAATCTAGATTAGTGACTGATTAATTTAATGGTTGCCCCATGAGTGGAAGATTGATATATTGTGAATTGATTGAATGATTAAGTGAGAAGGGTTTCCCCCTTAGGGAAACCAGATGATTATTCTTTTATTCCTTGTTCTAAATATTGTGGCCACTGTGGTGAAAACTATGTGGCCATTCTAATATTAAGCTGTTATGGACACTATGTTGTGACTTTCTGTGATAAGATGCAATGTGAATATTATATTGTGATGTATTATGAATGAATGTTTGCCTTGATTTGTAATGGAATAAACAGAATGTTCACTATTACTGTGTTATCCAAACCTTAAAAGCTGTTCACAGTAGCATTCTTTTGCAAATCTGCTGGTGCATAGTGTTACAGGAATTAAAACCAAAAATCACCTACCCAGCAAAATTGAGTATAATCCTTCAGGGAAAAATAGATATTCAATGGAATAGAAGACTTCCAAGCATTCTTAATTAAAAGACCAGAACTGAATAGAAAATATGTGACTTTCAAATACAAAAAAAGAGGAGCAGGAAAAGGTGAATAGGAAGAAAAATCATAAGGGACTTAATAAATTTGAATGGTTTATATTCCTACATGGAAAGATGGTATTTGTACCTTATGAGGCCTTTCTCAGCACAGTATTAGGGTGGTTAGAGGGGTAAATGCACACACACACACACACACACATACACACACACAGGGAAAAGGTGAGTTGAATATGAAGGGATGATATCTAAAAATAAAATTAAAGGGTAAGAGAAATGTACAGGGAGAAGGAGAAAGAGAAAGGTAGAATGGTATAAATTATCTCATATAAAAGAGGCAAGAAAAAGCTTTTACACTGGAGATGAGTGGGGAAGGTGAGAGGGAATGAGTGAACCTTATTCTCATTAGATTTGGCTTAAGGAAGGAATAATTTTATATGCGCTCAACTGGGTATGGGAATCTTATCCTCCAGGAAAGCAGGGGGGGAGGACACAAGGGGGGGTGATAGAAGGAATAACAAACGGGAGGAGGGGGTAATCAGAAGCAAACATTTCTGAGGAAAGTTAGGGTCAAAGAAGAGAACAGAATAAATGGGGGAAAGGTTAGGATGGAGGAAAATATAGTTAGCTTTTCACAACATGACTGTAATAGAAGTGTTTTACATGACTACACATGTGTAACCAATATTGAATTGCTTGGGATGGCTGTGTAAAAGCAGCAAGGTCCCGCAGCTCCCACACAACCACCCTAAACACACATAAAACATGACCCGAGACAAAGTCTAGGGCACTCAGATGCACAAAAATACAGAAAACACATGTCTCGCTAAAGGTAGCTCGGCAGCAGGAGCTCATTGCGGTGGGCCTGGAGCCAAGGCTGGACCAGCCGGAAGCCAAGACTGCGGCCAGGCCCAGGGCAGTGGGAAGGAGCCGAGGTGATCTGAGCTGAGCTGCGCAGCAACCAGTCTGCAGGAGAGAAGATCTACAGCCTCCAGAAACTCCACATCTACCAAGGCATGAAAAACAGGGATTGGAGAAGGGCAGCTTGGCAGGAGGGGCTCATCCAGGAGGCCAGCAGGCCGGGAGCCAAGGACAGCCCTGCCCAAAACCACAGCTGCAGACAGGACAGGACACAGGGTGGTCAGGAGGAGCAAAGTCTCCCATGTTGCAGCTTGAGTCTACTTCAGAGAAAATCTACTGCACCTGAGGGGAACTTCACATCCAGCAAACCAGGATCAGAGATGGTCAGGGATAGTGAGAATTTGAAACTTAATTTGGGGGAGGAAAAGCAATTTGGCCGATCTTCCTCAGGGGCAAGGAAGCAGTGGGGGAAAGGCAGGAACTGCTGCAACCAGTGGCGGCCCCCACTGGGCTGCTTCAGAGCCCCTGGCCTGCAGTCTCCGCAGGGGGGCTGAATCGCTTGATCAGGGCCAAGTGCTCTTGCATTGAGGAGCCTGGATCCATATATTTGTCTTGCGTGGTGGTATTGGGGTGCACTTTCAGCAAGCCAAAGCTGAGGGGACTTGCAACACCCCCCTAATAGCTCCAGCAGCTGGGAAAAGCCCAGCGATTTGGAAGAGAGCTTTCACCCCTGGAAGCAGAGTTTCACAGAGCTGAAAAAAACTGACCAATTAATTGACTGGCCAACATGAGGAAAAGAAAGCAAAATAAGAACACCAATAAAACTCTAGAATCCGTTTTTGGGGACAAAAAGGATCAAAGAATGGAACAGGAGGAAGACAACACATCAGAACTCCCACACCAAATGCTTCCAAGACACTTGAAGAATTCCTAGCAGCTATAGATCAGCTGAAAAAAGCCTTTGAAAAACAAATAAGAGAAGTGGAGGAAAAATTGGGAAGAGAAATGAGAATGATGTGAAAAAATCATGAAAAGGGAGTCAACAACTTGACTGAAGAAAACAACACTCTAAAGAACAGATTAACTAAAATGGCAAAAGAGGCCCAGAAAGCCAATGAGGAGAAGAATGCCTTAAAAAGCCAAATTTCCCTGACGGAAAAAAGAATTTCAAAAGCATTCTGAAGAGAATAATTCTTTCAGAATTAGAGTGGAGGAAGTAGAAGCTAATGACTTTATGAGAAACCAAGATACTATTAAACAGTTACAAAGAAATGAAAAAAAATAGAAAGCAATGTGAAATATCTCCTTGAAAAAACCACTGACCTGGAAAATAGAGTCAGGTGAGACAATCTGAAAATTATTGGTCTACCTGAAACCCATGACCAAAATAAGAACGTGGAAAGCATCCTTCAAGAAATCCTCAAAGAAAATCGCCCTGATGTTTTAGAATCAGAGGGCAAAATAGAACTTGGGAGAATTCATTGATCACCCCTTCAAAAAGATCCCCCCCCTCAAAAACTCCTAAAAATGTTATTGCCAGGTTCCAGAACACCCAGTTAAAGGAGAAAATATTTCAGGCTTCCAAGAGAAAACCATTTGAATACTGTGGAAGTATTGTCAGGATAACCCAGGAT
>JAQQSW010000075.1:107780-129875 GCA_028646575.1 Pseudocheirus occidentalis
GACTTTCAAGCATTCTTGCTGAAAAAAACAGAACTGAACAGAAAATTTGACAATCAAACATGAGAAGCATGAGAAGCTAAACATGGGAAAGAAATCATAAGGAACTTATCAAATTTGAATTATTTATATGCCAATATGGAAAAACAATAATAGTAACTTAGGAAACTGTTCTGAGTATGAGGATAGGGGAGGGGAATACAAATGTATATATAAGTATACTTACGCATATGTCTAAATAGGAGGCCATATATGCATATGAATACATATCTGAGCATGTGTGTATATTTGTATATAGAGGGTAAAGGATGAATTGAATACGAAGGGATGATACTTTAAAAAGCAAAATTCTGAGGTGGGAGAGGACCAGAATTAGAGGAGACAGGGAAAGACAAAATAGGGTTAATCATCCCATGTGGAAGAGGCAAGGGATAACTGTTACAACGTTGCTTTCTATTACTCTCATTGAATTTGGCTTAGGGAAGAAATGGCATAAACACTCAACTGGGCATCATGTCACACAGGAGAGTAGGGGGCATGGGGATGAGAGGGGGGATGATGGAGGAGAGGGCAGGGTCTGGGGGAGGGATGCTGGAAGCACACACTTCAGTAAAGGGGCAGGAACAGGGTAGAGAACAGAAAAACGGGGGGAGGGATAGGAAGGAGGGACATATGATCACTCTCACAATATATCCACTATGAAGATGTCCTGTATAATCACACATCCAGAGCCTATATCAAATTGCTTGTCCTTCCAGTGGGGATGGGTGACAAGGAAGGAATTGAAAGAATCTAGAATTTAAAGCTCTGCAATACCTGCACCTAGGAACTGAAATATACAGGGGCTGGGGTAGGGAGACCCTCCCTGCCCTACCAGAAATTTAGAGAGCAGACCAGGGTAGGGGCTCTACAGTGGGATCGCTGTTTCGGGGTTGGGGTAAGGGAAAGACGGGGAGACAATTTGTAATTCAAATATCTCATGAAAATGAATGATGTAAACAAGAAAACAAATTTAAAAAATGAAAAAATATTGAATTGCTTGCCTCCTCAATGAGAATGGGTGGGGAGGAAGTAAAGGAGAGAATGTGGAACTCAAAGTTTAAAAAGCAAGTGTTAAAAATTGTTTTTACATGCAGCTAGAAAATGTGATATACAGGTAACTGTGTATAGAAATCTATTTTGTCCTACAGGAAAATAGAAGGGAACAGGATAAGAGAAGGAGATGGTGATAGAAGGGACAGCAGATTCGGAGAAGGAATAATCAGAATGCATCCTGTCTTGGGGTGGGGGAATGGGAGAGATGGGAAGAAAATTTGGAACTCAAAGTCTTATGGAAGAGGTTGTCGAAAAATAAAAATTAATTAATTAATAAAAGAAATATTTTTAAAAGACCTAAAAAATTATGGGGAGAAGAGGAATATTCTAGGGGAAAAAAGAAAGGAAGAGATAGAAAGCAGAAAATTTCTTTCACATAAAAGTGTTTGCAAGGAAGACCTTTTATAGAGGAGGGAGAGTTTTTGTTTGAGGGTAAGGCGCAATATTTGAATCTCACTTTCATTGGAATTGGTTAAAAAAATAAAGAATGATCTCAGGCAAAGTTAAAGCAAAACAGACCTAATTAAAATGGTTAATCAGGAAAACTATATTTTTCTAAAAGTTACCATAGATAATAAAGTAATATAAAAATTATAGCAAATTTCTATGATAAAGGCCTCATTTCTCAAATATGTAGGGAATTGAGTAAATTTATATAAATAATTAGCCATTTCCCAATTAATAAATGGTCAAAGGATATGAACAGGCATTTTTCAGAAAAAAGAAATCAAAGCTCTTGATAATAAAATGAAAAAATGGTCTAAATCATGACTGACTAGAGAAATGCAAATTAAAACAATTCTGAGGTACTACTTCACACCCATCAGAAAAGACGATACTTAGAGGGGATGACAAAAAAATAGGTACATTCATAAATTGTTGGTAGAGTTGTGAACTGGTTCAACCATTCTGGAGAAAATTTTGAAGCCATGTCCAAAGTGCTATAAAATTGTGCACATCCTTTTACCCAGCAATGCCACTACTATGTTCATACCCCAAAGAGACCAAAGAAATAGGTAAAGGACTTCTTCATAAACAAAAATATTTATAGCAGCTTCCTTTGTGGTGGCCAATCATTGGAAATTGAGGGAAGCTCATCATTTGGGAAATGGCTGAACAAGTTGTGGCATATGATTGTGGTGGAGCACTATTGTGCTATAAGAAATGATGAGGGGAGAATTTTTAGGGAAAAAATCATAGCAAGAATCATATGAACTGATTTAAAGTGAAGTAAGAAGAAATTGGAGATAACTGTACATAGTAACAGCAGTGCTATAATGATGATCATTTATGAAATATGTGGCTACTGTGATCAATATAATAATCAAAGACAATTCCAAAAGAATAATTTTTTAAAATTGCCTTTAATAATAATAATTTAAAAATACTACCAGCCTTCAGAGAGACAACTGATGAACTCTGGACAGAAGTCGAACTATTATTTCCTCACCTTTTTTGTTTTATGTTTTTTTGTGTGATATAGCTATTTTGGTAATGTTTTGCATGATTTTATATGTAGAATTGATATAATTTTGTCTACCTTCTCAGTGAGTGGTGGAGGGGTGGGAGGGAGGAAGAAAATTTAGAACTCAGTTTTTTTAAAAAATGTTAAAATAAACAAATAAATAATAAATGGAAAAAAAATTGAAAGGTCACAAAACCAATATGTGTCAAAGGCAGGGTTTCCTAGCTTTAAGGTAAGTTTGCAATCCTTTATGCCATTTAGGGCCCTATTATATTTTGTTCATATGAAAGAATAATATTTTGCTTCTTAAAATGGTCTATTTAAAGTATGTTGAGACTTGAAGGTTTTTTTTAATGTCATTTTGTTTGTTTTTGTGATCATCCTGAACATGTATGCTTTTAAACAAGCTCCCATCAGACTTCAATAGAAAGAACCTACATTCACATACCATGTTACAGAAAGCTCTATAATAAATCCAGCTGGCAGAACGAACTGATCCTTTGTACCTTGGGAAGCCCATTGCTCTGTCATTGACTTATAGGTCTCCATACCTACGAAACAGACACATTTGAAGTTGCAAGGTAAATAGTGAGTTTGAAAGGAAACTCTTGATTTCTATCTTCTCACATAAAGGATGTCGATGTTTTTCTCTGACTCATTCTCCTTCTCCCTTCCCACCCCCTGAACCTGCAACTGTTTATCTATTAAAAAAATGGGGGGGGGGGAGAGAACGAAAGTGATTTAATGTACCAGCTGATGGTTCAAAGACAATTTTTTTTTCTGGAAAGATTGTCTAGAGTAGAAACTTTTAGTGGGGAAAAGAAAGAGGAAATTTTTCTTCCTCCATCCTTAAAACATGTAAAATAAACAATAGACACAAAAACAATAAATGGGGTTACATTTAAGCTGTAAAACAGAATCTTTTCATAAAATTTAGAACGTCAAAAATAGTGCCACAAAGCCTAATTTGCAGATTGATGAAATAAAGGATAATATTCACCAATATATATATCAATCTTTTAACCAGAAGTTAAACATCTAGCATTTAGGTGATTTCAGAACTTGCCAAAAGTAAGGCACGGCATACAACATTCAGAGTCTCACAGGAAACATTGATACCTCATTTGCAGAGCCATAACTAGGGCAGAGTGAGTAGGGCTTTGCCCTAGGGCTCTGAAATTTAAAAGTAGTTGACACCAATTGTGCTGCTTCTGAAGGATAAAAACAACTGAGTTTAGCACCTAGGTAACATGAACAATTGCTTAAAATAGATAGGTACCAGATGGTGTGCTTCCTATCCTGCTATCTCTTCACCCCAGGTGAACACTTTCATGACCCTCCCTTCCATACTCCCTTTCCCCTTTCCAGAGTCTCTGTCTCCCTTGTAATTTCCCCAGTTCCTCTCCACCAACCAGCTCAATTGAATTTCCCCGAGTTCTAAAATTAATAGTTATGACTCTGCTGATTTGGCAAAAAAATGGAGAACTTTAGTGGTTTGTGTTATAAAGCCTTTTACTGTTAGAAAGCTCTTTCTCATATATTAGAGCACTTAATCCTTATAATACTCATGTGACCTTGGTAGAACAAGTATTATCTCTATGTTGCAGTGGGTTCTGAAGTTCAGAAAACTTTAAAGATTTGGCCAAACAGATACACAAAGGCTATAATAGCTAGGAGTTCAGATCTTCTGACTCCAAAGACATAGATAAAGATCTTCTTCATAAAAAAAAATATTTATAGCAGCTCTCTTTGTGGTGGCCAAGCATTGGAAATTGAGGGATGCTCATCATTTGGGAAATGGCTGAACAAGTTGTGGCATATGATTGTGATGGAGCACTATTGTGCTATAAGAAATGGTGAGGGTTAGGAGAAATAGGGTTATCTGCCATCAAGGGAAAGAGAGTATGTCTAATTAACCAATTTAACTCAATGTACACAAGAATCGCAAAATATTTCTAACAAAAAGTGTGGGAGATTTGAGACAACAGATGAAATTAAAAATGACCTATGACTTCTAGAAGACCATTTTTGACTGTAAAACCTCAAAAACAAAGGGAGTGGTTTCCCATAAAACTTATAAAATAATATGTTCCTGGAAGTTGGATTACATGCTTTTTGAGGTGTTCTAATTACAAAATATTGCATAGTTAGTTAAGGGAACAAGTGGAGAAAGAAAAAATTAAATTTTACCCCTGAAAACAGTGTTACTGTGGCTTATTGTGTTAATCAGTAGGAGCTAATGCCTGTATCCTAGAATTTTGTTTTGTTTTGTTTTGTTTTGTTAATTTCCTTGACTTTTAGCTTTCTCAATTGGGGCAATTCCAAGTGAGCTGTCGTTCTCTCTTTCTTTGAATTTGCCATCAACTAGCAGTTCTTTATGTAATTCTCAAAAACAGTCTATGGTTGTGTCAAAATAGTACAAAACAAAATAGAGAATTGGTAATTGCCTGACAATTTGATCAACAGATGGGATAATTTGGGAACAAAAATCATTCCAGAGCACCAACGAACAGAGTTTGCTCAGCAAAATTCATATCTCTATGTTCTTGTGAGGATTAAGATGGAATATACATGAATCTTCCATCACCCAGCTTTTATTAAATGCTCACAATGTGTCAATTTCTCTGACAAGTACTGAAGACAGATGAGAAAGAAGATGCAAAAATAAATCTTACCCTCAAGAAAGTTTCATTCTGATATATATTGACACACATCAATTGTGGGGCTGTAACCATAAGCAGGACTTGGGGGGCATTGTTCTACTTGGAGACAGTTTAACTTGGAACCTTAGATCCCTTGCCATCCTCTTTATTAACATATATTCCTATCAGTGAATAAGAACACCCATGATAGGCTGTGTGATTTTGTGTAAGTCATTTGGTCTTTCTTGATCCCATTTCTCAATATGTAAAAGTGAGGAGGTTGGAACAGAGGACCTTAGGATAGTCTCTTTATACTATGGTTCTGAGACTCATTTTAATACCTGCTTATAGAATCCTTGTTGGTGGCCTTGATCGCTAAGTATCTTTGAAGATCCAGAAGTAGCTTTAAAAGTTCCCTATTAATTCAGGCAAGCTAAAATTACTGTTCCGAGGGCTTAGAGGATTTAAAATCCATTTGTCTCAAATTAGCATCAATAAGCCTTCATTGATAGTTATAACTGCACTCAAAACAACAGTAGTAATTTTACTGTTAGGTATCAAATAGATCTTTCCCCATTTTCCAGCAGGTGGGAATGAGTATCTTCTTAAGAATGAGGCTAGCTGGAGTGGATCACTTATGTTGTAAGGGACAGTGGTGGGGTTTCCAGTAAAATATTTGGAATTCTGGAGAAATTAAAGGTGCTGCTCACATTTTTAAAGAAAAAACAAATCAAGGGGGCACATATCAAATTTGCTTATGTAGATGACTCAATTTTCTTCCTATTTCCCATAGGCCCTAAGGAGTAAAAGAGAAGTCTCCTTTTATTCTCTGTAGGGTAAGCAAAGGTCTCTGTATCTCCTCAAGTATATCTTTCCATTCTTTGGAGGAGGAAGAACTCAGTTTTCCCCCACTAAGAATGAGAGAATTGATTCTTGGACCCGCAATTAAATTGGAGACATTCCTTAGCATGGTGCTTTGAAAAAGGTACTGAATTACCTTGGCATCATGGCTCTACTACTTAGTATCCATTTGACTTTGAGCAAGAATTTTACCTCTTTCAATTCTTTATCAAAAAATTGAAAGATTTATTCTAGATAGCTTAAAGATTTCCTGAAAAGGGGAGAGAACTCTGAAAGAGAGGGCAGCGTTCCAAAAGAGTCATTTAATACAGCACCTGAATTCAAATATGACCTCAAACCCTTACTTGCTGTGTGACCCTGAAATAATTTAACATGGTTTGCATTAGTTTCCTTATCTATAAAATGAACTGGAGAAAGAATTGGAAAACTACTCTAGTATATTTGCCAAGAAAACTCTAAATGAGGTCATGAAGACTCAGACAAGATTGAAACAACTGAAAACCAACAATAGCGGGAACATAAACTCAGGTCAAGATACTTAATTACTAGAGGAATCAGGAAAGATCCTAGCATGAGAACTGACCTTTAATTAAGGTAGGAATTCCTAAGGCTCCAGAGACAGATGGAATAGCATGTAAAGGAAACAGCAAATAGGCCAGTTTGATTTGACAGTAGAATACATGAAATGCAATAATGTGAACTAAGAAAGGAAAGACAGATAGATTGGTGCCAGATTGTGAAGGGTTTCTAAGAACTGAAAAGAGGAGTTTGTATTTTGTCCACAGAGGCAGCAAAGAGCCATGAAGTTCCTTGAATAACAGCAGTAAAGTGCTCAGACATTAGATACATTTTTAGAGACTGAATTATAGAGTTGGAGAGATTAGCAGGAAAAATAATTAGGAAACTATTATAGTAGTGCAAGTAGAAGATATTGGAGCCCTGAACTAGCGCCCCAACTACTAGGTGCATGAGTAAACAGGAGAAGGCAGATGCAAGAGATGCTATGGAGGTAGGAGAAAAAGCCATTGATACAGCAATGAAAAGATGATTGATTACTTTGAAGACAGATGTATCATTTGAATGGGTGATTCAGAAACGAGTTTATAAGAGGTCAGTGAGAACTCCCAATGGATAAGAATTAATTTTGAAGTTTAATTTTAAATGAATGTGAAAAGGTAGGGTGAATTGATTCTCCCTGTGCTAGACATCTTGTTAACACTGAGTAGACAAATTGCTTATAGACTACTATACCCCAATAATGGCTGGATATACATTTTATGTGTACAATAAGATTTTAAATTAATTTTATTGTAGTGTGGCTGCATAGTTTTCTTAGAAAGATATTTGAATATTTTATTTTATTATTGATTTTTGGAAGGGGGAAGGCAGGGCAGTTGGAGTTAAGTGACTTGCCCAAGGTCACTTAGCTCCTAAGTGCTAAGTGTCTGAGACTAGATTTGAACTCAGGTCCTCCTGACTCCAGGGTCAGTGTTCTATTCACCGAGCCACGTAGCCACCCCTATATTTGAATATTTTAATGGGAAGTGTAATTTTAAATTTGTGTTTATCCTTTGTTTTGAAGAGGACAATGACATCAGGAAAATGATGACATGATTTGCAGTTGACTTTGATTTGAGTAAGGGAAGACTGGGTAATGACACCAGCCTCACTTTCTCCTCCAGAGCCATCTGGGTCCAGTGACCTAATATTCCTCAGGATGAGTGAAGATGGCTCAGGATGCAATGGGAGACCCTGGCCCTTTTAGGCTAAGTCCTTTTCAGGTTCTCACTTTGAGTGAGGTAATGTCCATTCAGTGAATAGGTCTCTTTAAGAAGAGAGTTAAGGGATGACCCCTTTAATTAGAAAAAAGAGGGAAAAAATCAAACTGGGAAGGGAAGACTGTCATAGTTGCTAGTGAAAAGAGAAACAGTTACAACTGACATTCTCTTTTCTAATTAATTATCAACTACATTATATAAGGGGTCTCCATGGAAGTTCTACTGCTAGGCTACATCATGGCATGTGAGTGACTCTAGATACCTTTTTTGTTGTTGTGAAATATTTTTTTCATATACATTTGGACTCACTTGGGTGATTCGGTTGCCATATTCCTTTCTGTTATTAATATTTTCCTATTAAATTATTTGCTTTTATTCAAGTTATTTAATAGTTTTCTTTTTCCTGGATCATTGTTATATTCAGTACTTTTTTTCTTATGCTGTTGTTCATTGTGACCCCTTCTCTTTTGATGACAGTTTCCCTGAAGGCTGCTCTTCAGTTCCATTTCAGACTTCTCAGATACTGCATGATTATATTTCGCTGACCTAATTCTCTATACCAAGTAAATTATGGGGAAACAGAACTGTCCTTAGATGGACGTGTGATGGTTCTTTCCCCCAGGCTTGGTGGGATGCCATATAGCCACATTCATATAGGCTAAGTTCCCTGTTTTCTACAGTTCTCTAGTGATCTCTGTTATGCTATAGAGCACTACCACGTTGCTGTCCCAGCCAGGAAAACTTCTTGTCTTTTATTAGTTGAGGGGGCTGGAGTGTGTTGTGGGATTGAGCAAAAGTTTTGTTGTAAGCCCACAGTTTGACTCATATAGCCCTGTCAATACATGGTGGGTAATAGGAAAGTGGGTGCTAAGTGAGTGTATTAGTCTTTAAGCTAGTTTCCTCTGCTATCAGTTGATTAGATTGTTACCTCATTAGCATGGGGTATATAGGATGTTCAGGGAGGGCTAGCTCCTGTGGCTTGCTGACCCCTTTTCAGGGCTGGTTATCTACATTTAGTATCTACCTATCACCCAACTGTCACTTGTGATTCCAAGAAGACATAGCATGTACAGTGGCAACATCACAGTAAAACCATTTTGGCAGATGGGTTAAACCAGGCTGAAGGTAAGAGAGGGGCATCAAACCCATTAGCAAGTTAAGAGGATGTCCATCCCAAGTATTTTAAGATATCCTCTAGCAGAATGGACAGATGAGAACGATTTGTTATTTTCATGGCCCTGAAGGCAGCTGAAGCAGGCACTGTGGAACACTTAGAACTTTGTCAGACATCAAAGACATCAAGGCCATCCCCTGTATCCCAGGTCATAGACAGCCATCCTGACTTTAGTCCTGCCATTGGACTTCACTGTCTCTAGAAGAGAGAATGAAGCTGACAACTCTGTGTAACTGTGCCTCACTTAAATCCAATCCATGTGCAAGTTAAGCTATCAGCCATGATGTCACTGGTCCTCTTTGAAAATTAAAGACAAACAACAAAAACCTCATTAGTGTATTTGGTATGCTAGACCATGAAGGCAGCTATGATTGGTTTATCTTTTCTGCATAGTTCTTATTTTGGAGAGTTTGAAAGGTTGTGATATTTGGGGAAACTCTTTAGTCCTCCATCTTGCTGATTATTTGATCTACAAATCTCTAAAAGGTGTATTCTTGAAGAATAGGATGGAATTATATGCTCCACAATTTGAAAATAGTTTTGCCAAGCTGTACAGGTCCCAAATACAGTCTTATAAACAGGCTGTGCCTATTGTCCAAGATCAGCATTATGGAGGACTTTAAATATTAAGCTAAATAGTTGGTATTATATTTTGGGAGTGATATGGAGATGCTGAATTCTTTTGTAATGGAATGGAATTGTCTGACCTGTGCCTCAGGAAGACTGTTGAGACAGGCATGTATAGGATTGATTGTATGGAGAAATGCAGAGATGATGTGGTGTATTTGATGATTAGCCTTAAAACCAAGAAAACCTGGATGTAAGTACTACCTCACACTCATTGGGAGACCCCTGGCAAGTCATTAAAATCTTAGTAGCCTAGGGAATTCTCTAAGACTTGCAGTGAGGTTGCTGCCATGCAATGATAGAGAGAATTTATTCATTTGGGAGTTCCTTATGTCAATGTTATCACAGGTTTAGCCTTTATCTCACCTGCATAGGATATAATGGATATGTGAGATGTTGGTGGCAGAAAAACCAAAAAGGGGATCCTAAAAAGAATGCAGCAGAAAGATTGTGAGTGCATAAACCAAGGAGGTCATTGTAAGAGAAGGTGACAGATATAAAAGATATCATGTAGCTACAATTTACTGAACACAAAAATTGGTTCACTATAGGGGAACAGAGAGAGGTAGATAAATATCATTTTGTGATTAATTATAAACTAAGGTTACTCAGAAGATGATGGTACCCAAAAGAAAGCTAGGAAAGTCTGGAGAAATGTTGGGCATAAGGGAAATGATCATAACTTCAATTTTGGATATATTAAGTTTGAGATGTTAATAGTCTATACAGGAAGAAATGTCTAGTAGGCATTTGGAGATGCATCATCAGAGTTCAGTATAAAGGTTTGGGCAGGATATTTAGATTTGCTTGACAATAATAATTGAACACATAGGAGAAAGTATTGCTGGAGAAGAAAAGAGGGCCTGGGGCAGAGCCTCAGAGGACATGCATGCTAAGTGTTTGGGAGATGTATGAGGACTAGCAAAGGAGTAGAAAATTAGGAGAGAGTGATATCATGGAAGCCAAGGAAGGAGAGAGTTTTTGGGCAGAGGTATAATTGAAACTACTAAAAGCTGCTAACAGTGAGGATAAGAACTATGGTACTATGATCTCAATGAAATGCACAGCATCTTAAAAAATATATTGGTTTAATAAACCAGAACAAATAAAAAATCAAATGGACAAAAAAGTACCTAGTTTATAAGATGATATGGGATAAACAACCCATGAACAGATGCATCCAGTAAATGGAGAGAAACTTCATGTGAAAGAAGAACATGAACTGGAGAATATTTGGGGAATTATGCAGTGCTATCAATGTTTCAATATGTCAAGCTGGCTTGACATATCAGTATTCTCCTAACGGTGCTATAAGACTGCATATACTACTTGTGGAGTGCCACAAGTGTAAATGAATCAGAGTTATAGGTGACTCAAAATGCAATAGATAAATATGGATTGTCATTGTATACAAGAAGAAAAGTTCAGATTGCTCACTGTAGATACTGATAGAGAATCAATCAAGGAAGCATAAATGATCATATACTGTTTCTTAATAGATGTGACCATGCATGTATTGTTATTCAATGATCCTCTAATTATCATTATTAATAAAAATGTGATATGAAGAATTACATTAAGCAAAAGGCACTTTCTGCATCATGTTTTAAATGATGGTTTGAACTCAAGAAGTGGTATAAACCAGAGATGTCAAACGTGCAGCCTCTAGGCTAGGCATCAGGTAGTAACCATAGGTTTTCCTCCCCTTTAGATACAGAAACTTTTTACTGAGGTGTGGAAAGGTTGTGGTCTGTAGTACCGCAGATAAAATTAAGGATTTTTTTTGAAGTTCAGATGTGCTTACACACACACACACACACACACACACACAATATGTATATGCATATGAAGATATACACATACATATCTATATATGTATACATATATATATACACACATACAAATTATGTTTATGCACACTCTCTCTAGCAATATGCCTCATGAATAAAGCAAGGCTAATTTGTATTGACTTTAATTTTTTTGTAGGTTGTCCATAGACTCCATATTGCCAAGGCCCATTAAAGTGCCTTGGGCTATATGGATCTATGGATCCATAGTCAAAAGGGTATTTGAAATCACCTAGTACAACTCTCTCATTTTAGACTTGGGAAAACTAAGTCCCTGAGAAACTTACCCAAAGTCACATAGGTTGTCGATGGCAAATCTGGTATTTGAATTCAGCTCCCTGGCTCCAAATTTATAATTTTTCCCCTACTATACTGCATTATATATTCACCTTTAAGCAAATGTTTTATTGTGAAGAATTTGTGCCATTAAGATTGGGGGTTATTTCATAGATAACTTTATATTCTCTGTCAATTCTTACCTGCCTTCACCTCAAATATTAGGTAACTAGTTGTATTTGCTTCCTTGGTATTCTTCAGTCCACACTGATGTGATTTGGGCAGGGGAAGTATAAACACCACTCAGATTTTAACCCACTGAGCTATTGTTGCCTTTGGAAACTGCAATACCTCATTTACCTCTATTCTTCTCACTGGTATATTTCCATAAACAGTTGTGAGCTCTAAATCTTGGTGGAGCAGAATGTTAACTAGATTCATTTGTTCTAATCAGTGGCTCATTCAGCATGGAGAAGTAAATGATACCCCAGCTTATTTTATTTATTTTTTATATTGCTTTTTGCTAAAACTGTAAAAACCAAAGGCCTTAGGTACTGTAATATGCAGGCATAAACTCTTAGCGGGATGCAAATACCCAGTTAATAGCCAAAGAGTATATGGCATTTGGGGCTATGTGGTGTTCTTTATGGAAGTAATAAAAAATTCGGAAATATTTGGCCATTAATTTTTCACATAAAATGTTAATATTATGCAAAATTGATGACTGCTCTTTAATTTGTGAATTTAAAAGATACTCTATGCTACATCAATATATGTACATGGGTATGGGTTGTTTAGGGAGAATTAGCACCTGTGGTGTGAGGGTATACCAAGCTCTTTTCAGGATTGGTCAAACACCTTTGTTGTCTACCTGGCTCCAAGAAGATAAAGCATGCGCCACAGCCACACCCTGGTAAAACTGTCTTGGCAGATGGGTCAGACCAAGTTGAGGGGAACTGATAAGTCTCAGTTCTATTTGTGAGTTAGAGGAATGTCTACCACAAGCATGTAAAGATTTCTCTCAGTGGAATGGGTAAATGAGAACTTTTTTTCCCCCAATAACCACAAAGGCAGTTGAAACAGGAGCTGTGGAGTGCCTAGAACTTGGTCAGACATAGAAGACATCAAGGTCATCAACTTCATCCCTGGACGTTGCTAGTCTTCCTGACTTTTGTCCTGCCATTGGACCTCAATGAATCTGAAAGAGAGCGAGGCTGACAATGCTGTACAACTCTGCTTCACTTAAAACTAATTCATGTGCAAGCCAAGATATCAACCACAATGTTAATAGTCCTCTCTGAAAACTAAGGATGAACAACATTCATCCCAACACTAGACAATATGGGCCAGTAGGAAGAACACCTAACTAGAAGTCAGGAGACCTGACTTGCATTGGCTCTATTACTAGGTAGCTATTTGACCTTGAGTATGTTGCGAAACCTCTCAGGACTTCAGTTTCCTCAACCATAAAGTAAGAGGGCTAGGCAATATTCGTGGGATTTTCTAGCTCTAATAATCTAGCCATTAATTGCTAAATGCCATGACTTTTTCTCAGTACTCAGTACTTGATTTCTCTTTATCTATTGGCATTATCTTTTCTTCTCTTGCTGGATTCTCATCCTTCTCCCATATAAATGGGTTTATATCTAAAGGTAGGGATCTTCTCTTGTCTCTACATTGTCTCCCTTGGTGATTTTATCAGCTCCTCCTAATTTCTGCCCATATCATTTCAAGGCCAACAACAGAAAGCTGCTGAGAAGAGGGTGAGTTGAGTGTGTGGTTCAGATTTTAATCTCATTAGTTGAAGAACAAAACAAACTAATAACCTAAAAATTCCTGAGTATTTAGGAGCCAGAAACACCTTGGGATACACTAGAAGAAGGAACTGCTGCTATACATTCTGGGGGCTGAGATGGGAGGTAGTTGTTCTCATCACTTTATTGAGGTAGCTGGTCAAGGAAGGTTTGCTATATTTACTTTCTGGTAGAGCCAGAAAAAGCAAAGTCCAAATGAGGAACATTCAGCACCTATTATTTAAAAAAAAATTATTTTTAAAAGGCATGTTTTCCCATAAGATAAAACTTCACTGACATACCTGACAGTGAAACTCTATCTCCTTATATAACTACCTATGTGAAACCTCCACTTCTAGTGCCAACTACCCTCATATTTAGCATTTCCTAGAAGATGTGGCTCCCAACTTGACCCAACTTCTGCTTTAGAATCTTGGTTTGGTTCTAAACCTCCTTTTTTGCCCCAGGAGGGAACTTCCCTTCAGTCTTTGTGGTTGTATTAATCATTTGGACATATAAGTCATCTGCATTGAAGACAGAGCTTACATTGGTATCTTGAGCAAGTCTGCTACCAATGCAGTCTAATTGAGTTTAAGTGACTGTAATGGACTGAAGGGAAAGAGGAGACAAGATAGGAGAGAGGGAGACAGTAGGAGACAAAAGGAGAGGGGTGATGGGAAAAGGGAGAATGATTAGAGATTTGTCCCTGTTCTCTTCATATATATATTCTAGTAGATCAAATGAGTAGAATCTGAAGGACATGGTTCATATATCATGATCGACCAATTGCTAGTTTAACAAAGACATGCCAATTCATTACATTCAACTTTTTTTTCTCCCCAAGTATAAGTCTTTTTTATTTCTGAACATTTGGCGCCAGTTCTGGTTTCCAAATCTCTCTCAATTGACTAAAGCTGGGCATTTCTCACCTTTACCACCCACATTTGCTCACCATGGCAACAACATTCTCTAAGTGTGGGCAGAACCCTACTTACATATAGGAAATCCTATGCCCATGTATTTATTGTATGTGGAGGCTTGGGTAAGGCAAGATGTAAAGGGACATGGGTGACCCTGGGAGGGAGGAGAAGCAGGTACAATCATGATCCCTATAAAATTGAAGTTCTTCAATGCTATTCTAAGAGTTGATGCAGAGTTAACCATAGGAGTCTTCTCTTCTTCAGAAAGCAGTGTACTAAGCTTTACTCCAAAGGCAATCTGCTTTCCAGGGTCATTTGATACATGCCATCTTGGCTGCTGTGGCGCCTAACAAAAGCTCCAGCTGTGATGCAGACAGCTGTCTAATAGTGAGAGAATGAAGGCCACCTGCACATCATACCAGATCATCAGCTATCCATCAGATATGTTGGTAACAGCTGGTTGTCAGGCTGGATTTGAAGTGGATTAGAACTACAATGACTTACACATGAAAAGCTTTTTTTTTTCCTTTCTCCTGATTGCAGGGACCTGGAGTGGCATCCTACTGTCAATGAGAGGTTTTTTTTTTAAAACAATTTAGTATCTTTCCCTTCTAATTTTTTATTCTCTTCTTCTTAAAAATCATAATAATTTATATGCTATAATTTTTTTAAACAGGTTTTTTCTCATCAGTGGGACTGCAATACTGATATTCTTTAAAATCAATGAGGACATTCCTTTGTAATGCCAAAAGATTTTATTTAATATCTGTGGCATAGTAGAAAGAGATTTGTCCATATGGGAGGAAAGGAGCAAGAGTAAATAGTTGTGCGTAAAAAAATGAAACACGAGACTTTCCTGGAACAATTTTCACTGAGTAATCAGGAGGGCAAAGGATTTCCCTGGCTGACTTTTCTATAGTCGACAACCTAGGACTCATCAAAACAAGCAGTATATATCAATGGATGAAATACAAGTCCTCTGAAATGTCACAGAAAGCTTGCAAATGGAATATCTTGGCCCAACAATATTCTGGCACTTCTACTTTGATAGTTCAATGGATTAATTGTCTCACTGATATAAGCATTTCCTCCACCAGTGAGAATTGAAAGCCCATTCATTGCCTTCTCATACTGAGTAATTCTTGCACTAATCCTTCAAACAGTTTAAGTTATTTGAGAGCAAGAATTATTCCATTCTTTTTACTCATGATCATTACCTAGCACAGCATTTGGCACATATTAGGGCTCAATAAATGTTTTGTTCTTTGACTAACAGAGGATCCATGCAACACCTGAAATTTTGTTCTCTAGGCTTTCCTCTATTTTCTCTTTGTTACTTACATAAGACACTCACTTTTTCATCTCTTTACCTTTTATTAGCTGACCTCGTACCCATAACGAACTCTCTCTCCTCACTGCTATCTCAGAGATTCTCTTTCTTCTTTCTACATGAAGCTAGAAGGCACACTGAAAAATCACAGGGCTTAGAGTCAGAAAGATCTGAATTCAAATCCAGTCTCAGATTCTTTGGTAGTTGTGTGACTCTGAGCAAGTCATTCAACTTATGTTTGTCTTAGCTTCCTCATCATTAAAATGGAGATAACAATAGTGCCAATTTCACAAGTTTACTGTGAGGATCAAATGAAATAATAATTGTAAAGCATTTATCACAGGGTTTGTAATATAATAAGTACTATATAAATATTAAGTGTAATTATTCTCTTCTCTTAATATGTACTGTTTCTATATGAATGCATATATGTATATGTAAAGTGAGACTTTTGAATATACACATATATTTAAAGGATATATATGTATATGATTTAATACCCTATGTACCAAAGATATATAATATAGATATTTGGCACATATACATATAAAGGATATATATGATATATAATCCTACTTATAGCTACACACATGATATTTGTGTACACATATGTAAAGGATATATCAGTGACAAATTATTCTATATATCAAGTATATACATATGTGTGTGTATTACATATATATGTATATGTATATGTGTGTGTATCTCCTTGATGATGTCTCTAATGCCACTTATTGGATGGAGGTTACATGCTGCCATGTATAATATCTACCACACAACTTTTAAATGTTATTAAAAAATATGAAAGTGTGGTGGTAAAGATCTTTCTAATGTCAACATAAAAAGAAAACACCATTGAAATGCTTTGTACTTTGATAATCCCACATCCAGTTTGGTAGGTTCTTGGGAAAAGATGAAGATTAAAAATAAAGATAGAGATAAACATAAAGATTGGGAAGAGATAAAGATAAAGATTTTTCCTTCCAACATGTTGACTTCAAGATGTATGTGATGCTCCCTACTTTCTCAGGGCCAGTTCTGGGTGTCACTGAATTGTGATGGAGCAAGTTAAAAGCTTCCTGGTCCATGTATCAGTTGATGATTGTGATAGTTCGAAGGAAGGCAGGTCTTTAGCATGGTATGTAGTAAAGAGACCTCATAATGAGAATTGATTTTTATCTCCTTGAAGGTCAGGGTTGGCCCTTTTTGGGTTTTGTATCCCTAGTTCCTAACAGAATGATTTGTACACACCAGGAGTTTAATAAATGTTTGTTGAATTACTTAACACTGAGGCTTACAAAAAGTACTTTTCATTCATTTCCTCATTTGATCCTACTGAAGGTGTTTATTATCTTCATTTTACATATTAGGAAACTGAGGATCTGAGAAAAGAAACTTGGGAAACATCTGTTGAAAAACATATGAGAAGTTCCTAGGCACCAAAGTGGCATTCATTCAATGATACCTTTAATTGAATACAGCATTTTGGCAAAAGAATAAGGACTGGCTCAAATGGGAAATGAAAATTTCTCATGTAGATTTACCTTAAAGCCATGAAACAGAAGAAAATTCAGTTTGGAAAGTGGTTATTTTTGTAACCAGGAAAACATAAATTCCTTGGAGTTAAAGACTGTTTTTCATTTTTAGCTTTGCATCCCTTGAACTGAGAGAAATACTTTGTGTATAGAAGAGTAAGCACACAAGGGCTTTCTGAATTGAATTGAATTGAATCAAACTGAACTGAATTGAGTATAGCTATGCCCTCCTCTAATGGCAGGAACATTGGTGTTACCAGGGTTCAGGAGCTCTGAATTTGTATTCCATCTTGGATTCTTACTACCTTTGTGACCCTGGATAAGTCATTTCACCTGGCTGAATCACATATGTAGAATATAGATGTAGGTCCTCGTGTGACCAATTACATAATCTTATTGTGAGGAAAATGCTTTTTTTGAACCAGGAATGTTTAGACACATCTGGGTAATTATTATTTTTTTTTGGAGGGCAGTTGGGCTTAAGTGACTTGCCCAAGGTCACACGGCTAGTTTTTTTGTGTTAAGTGTCTGAGGCCAGATTTGAACTCAGGTCCTCCTGACTCCAAGGCCAGTGCTCTATTCACTGCGCCACCTAACCACCCCACATCTGAGTAATTATTAATGAGGATTCATTTGCTCCTAAGTTTCTCAACAAGGAAGAACAACAAACAAATTCATTCACGGTAGCCTATTTAGTCTTTTATTGCAAAAGTCAATAATAAAAGCACAATAATAGTCTGCCTTGTTAAAGACAGTACTGGCCATGAGCAAAAGATAATTGTTTGGCTTTACACAAGTATGCTCACCAGTGCATTTCATAATCTCAGGCAATACTTTCATGTACTGTCATGGAAATCTGTCTTTGGTATTATAATTTGTTTTTATAAGAGACTTCTTATACACTTATAAGTGAAAACATAGACAGTATGCTTTTCACATATTTGTATTACAAAAAAGTGGGGAGTAAATAGTGAAAGTGTTGGATGATAGTCAAATATTTTTTTAAAGACCAATATATTCTTAACTACTGGTCTGACAAAAAAGCTTGATAAAAATTAAGTAAGGACATATACAAACTACTTAATTTAAGTTAAAAAAAAAGAATAGACCAAGTACTGGATTGGGGAGCTCACATTTTTAAAGCAGCTAGAGTTTGGAGTTAATTGGAAGCAAAACAAATTAAACATTTTGATGCGGCTATTAAACAACTTTCATTTTTAGTAATATAATATCCGGATTGCTAGAAGTAATCGTCTCCCTATATTCTGGGTTGGTCAGGTCATATCTAACTTGTACACATCTACTGTGTGCAGCTGTGTATGCCGTTCCTTAAAATCTATGGTGACAATCTAGAAGATGTCTAGAAGAAGGCAGTCATAATAAGGAAGAGTAAAATAAATGCAGAGTTTCATAAAATATGAAGAGTTTTCTGGAGGTCGAGCTTCTTACATTATAGCCCTCTTAATACTTGAAAGTGAAGGCTTTCCTTATCTATTTCCCTCCCCAATTCATATATACATACAAATGTACATATATAATCATACATAGACATTTACAGACATATACACATTTACACACATATGTATTTGCATACATATACATTCACAGACATACACATACATTAACAATTTGTAGCAATGATGATTCAGCTGTCTTGTGAATTCACTGCATAATCTCTGTCAAATCACTCCCCTCCAAGTTTATTCAAGATGGTTCCAGAAGGGAGAGCTGAGACCAGTAGGCAAGACACAGGTGCATCAGTCTGGAGTCAATATAGAGAATAATCTAATAATATAAAGTTCTGCTTAATCAGGTATTAAGTTTCTTGTCAGTGGAGATTTTCAAAGAGTGGATAGATAACTTGTCTGCTGAGGTTGTGGAAGCAGTTTTTGCATTACAAAAGTTGGACTCAATGAATTCTAAAGTCATTACAACTCTTAAGATTCTATAATTCTACGATGTGATGCTCCTTCTGAGCCGCCTTTGTCATGTATGCCCTAATTCACACTTGCCTACCTGATTCTGACAGCCTCACTCTGACCTCCGAAACCCCTGTGAACCCTCGATCTTTGCTTCAACTTGCCCAGTACAAATTTCCCAGTCGGCATTCACAATTGATTGTTCCTGTGTCCTGGCATAAGATGTACCCCAATGTATCATCTTCCAAAACTTTCAGTGAAAAAGCAAGTAAAAATTAAACAGTCTCTCCTGAGGATACAACTTCCTTCATTCTACATATTCTGCACCTAGCCACATTTTCATTGCTGTAATCCCTATCTCCTTTTATTTTACTTTTTTTTGGTAAGATATGATTTGTTGGCAAGTGAATTAGAAATGAACTATAAATATTTGAGGGATTTCTTTTATTCTCTTTTCCTTTTATTTTTTTTTTCTATATAAAGAAAGAACACTTTGCCAAGTCCTAATTTTAAAGAAAAAACAGCACACCTGGCTGGTATTGTAAATCAATAAGTCTTAATTAGCTAAGCTATAAAAGGAAAAGAAACTAAATAGAACATTTCTATTAGCCAAAGAGTCAAAGACTGTGTGCAGATGTGGAGTCAGTAAAACTGGGACCATGAGTTTCTTAAGATCACCTCTGGCTCTGTGGTAATATTGTTTTGAAAATAGCTTTGCTGGAGTAGTAGCAATCAGTTTAGGTGAGGGAATTACCTATATGGAACCTGGGCTCTAATGAGCTCCAAAAGTGACATCCAATTGATATTCTGGGAAGGAATTCCAGGATATTTTTCCAATTTAATACAATCCAATATATGCCTTTATTAAATATTATGGTATGCAAGGCACCATGCTTGGCACCGGGGACACAAAGCCCATATGAACAAAAGAAAACAAAACCGTTGCCAACCTCAAGGGTCTTCATTTATATTAGAAGGGAAAGGAGATATTTTTAAATAGCTGAGGACAATGGAATGAACCTTTTCCTCTCTTCATTGATGATTCTTAATGACTAATAAGTCACTAAACTGTGAGTTTGTTTTCCTTTGTTCCTTCTTAAAGATGGAATATTCTAAAGGGTCTGTATAGTCTCTTCTCTCCATGTTAAAAGATAAATATTTGAGCATTAGTTAACTTTTTAAGAGCACAGATGTCTATTTTCTCTTGTTTTGCTTTGCCTTTCTTTGTACCTTCATCTTAGAATAGTGCATGCAACTTAGTAGATATTTTAAAAAATCATTTTGACAGACTGATTGATCATATGGATTTTTCAAATTGCTGAAACTTGTTTACCTATCTAGGTTTCTCTTGTCTCTTGTATTTATGTTTCAAAGATTCTATTCTGCTTTGTTTTTTTCTGCAGAAATAACTTGTTTTAATAAGAGTAATTTACCTCCTGTCTGATTACACATAGCTTTACACGATGATATTCTTGGTTGTAGGTCTTTTTCTTTTGTTCATTGTAATATCATATCCCAAGTTTTCTATTTGCATATAATCCACTTTCTTGTCCTTTTTTGTATACTGAAGTGTTCTTATTGTTGTTGATGTAGTTGTTGAGGATTAAGTTCACAATAAAAGGGGATTTTTCTTTTTCTTTTTTTTCTATTTTATATATAAATAACTTTTTATTTTTTCCAAGTACATGCAGATACTTTTCAACATTCATTGTTATATGATATTTAGTTCCAGTTTTTTTCCTTACCTTCCTCCCTGCCCTCCCCAAGACAAGCAATATGCTATAGGTCATAAATATGCAATCATGGTAACATTTCTTTTTTTCATAACTGTAATTTTGCTATTGGTATGAATTGTTTTTTCTATTTTTTCTTATTATTAATTTTTTTGTTTTCTTGTTTACATCATTCATTTTCATGAGATTTTTGAATTACAAATTTTCTCCCTGTCTTTCCCCTATCCCAACCCCAAAACAGCGATCCCAGTGTAAATCCCCTCCCCTGATCTGCTCTCTTACTTTCTGGAAGGGCAGGGAGGGTCTCCCTACCCCAGCCACTGTATATCTAAATTCCTAGTTGCATGTATTGCAGAGCTTTAAATTCTAGATTCTTTCAATTCCTCCCTTTTCCCCCACATCCACTGAAAGGACAAGCAATTCAATACAGGCTGTGGATGTGTGATTGTACAGGACATCTTCATAACGGACATATTGTGACAGTGATCATATGTCCCTCCTTCCTATCCCTCTCCCCCTTGGCCTGTTCTCTACACTGTCCCTGTCCCTTTCCTGAAGTGTGTGCTTCCAGCATCCATCCCCCGGACCCTGCCCTCCCTTCTGTCATCCCCCCTCTCGTCCCTATGCCCCCTACTCTCCTGTGTGGCATGATTCCCAGTTTAGTGTTTATGCCATTTCTTCCCTAAGGCAAATTCAATGAGACTAATTGAAAGTAAGGTCATAACAGTTGTTCCTTGCCTCTTCTATATGGGATGATTAACCCCATTTTGTCTCTCCCTGTCTCCTCTCATTCTAGTCCTCTCCCACCTCAGAATTTTGCCTTTTAAATTATTATCCCCTCATATTCAATTCATCGTATACCTTCTATATACACATATACACTCATGCTCAAATATGTATTTATACGCATATATAGCCTCCTATTTAGACATATGTACAAGTATACATATATATATATACACATTTGTATTCCCCTCCCCTATCCTCATACTCAGAACAGTTTCCTAAGTTACTATTATCATTTTTCCATATTGGCATGTAAACAATTTAAATTTGATAAGTTCCTTATGATTTCTTTCCCATGTTTACCTTCTCATGCTTCT